>PVIU01010883.1:0-67653 GCA_004026605.1 Ondatra zibethicus | reverse complement strand
TTTCAGTACTGTAGCTCTGTAGTAGAGTTTGAAGTCAGGGATTGTGATGCCTCCAGAAGTTCTTTTATTGTACAGGATTGTTTTGGTTATACTAGGTTTTTTGCTTTTCCATATGAAGTTGAGTATCGTTCTTTTGATGTCTGTGAAGAATTTTTCTGGGATTTTGATGGGCATTGCATTGAATCTGTAGATTGCTTTTGGTAAGATTGCCATTTTTACTATGATAATTATGCCTACCCATGAGCATGGGAGATCTTTCCACTTTCTGGTGTCTTCTTCAATTTCTTTCTTCAAAGATTTAAAGTTTTTGTCATACAAGTCTTCCACTTGTTTGGTTAGAGTTACTCTGAAAAATCACTATCCTAAAAGACCAGCTATTGACTTCATTGACTCCTTTTGACATTTGGTTTTCTATTTCAATTGACTCTGTGTGTGTGTGTGTGTGTGTGTGTGTGTGTGTGTGTGTGTGTGTGTGTGTGTGTGATTTCTTGTTCTCTGTTTCCTTTGAGCTCCTAACACAATTAACATTAGTTCTTTTTTCTTTTCCAATGTTTAATTTCTGTGTCATAAATCTCCATCAACATAGTATATTTACTATTTTCCCAACAATTTTGATAGTTGTATTTTTTTCTGTACCAAGTTCAAAGTATACTTAAGTCTTGGAAACTTTACACTTTTATCATGGTGTAACAAAGAAGAGCAAGAGAAAAACTAAAAGAACTAAACTATTTATATATTGGGGAATAAGTGATTAAACCATTCAACAACATAGTAGGTCATAAAGAATTCCAGAGAACATGAAAAGGGTTCTAGAACTATCAATTGTACATCGTAGGATAGAAATCTGAAAGTACATATTAAAATATTGCCCAAAATTGTTTGTTATTAACTTTTAAAAGTACATCAGCTTCTTCATCTCACGGGGACTGAATACATTCCAATGCCTCAAACAATGACTGAAAACCACTAGAGTACAGAAATTCTATGTTGTGAGGTGTTCTTCCATAAATGTTTGTGTATGGTAAAATTTCACCTGCATATTAGGCACAAAAAAAGGCTAACAGGAACTATAACAAGAATTTAGTTACAATAAAAATCTGTCTGATGGTTCTATATCTCTCTCTCAAAAATATTTCATGTTGCTTCATATTACACTCACCTTCTACTTTTGATTATGAGAACTATTACAGTGCCTATGTAACAGCAAGTAAGTTGAATGACACAGGCAATATGATTTAGCCTTAGGCTGCTCTGTAAACCTCACTGGAAGATTTACCTGAACCCCCATATATAAGGCATCACAGCATAAGAGTTGAATTGGTAATAAAGATGGCTGAAAAGCCCCTCACGAGGAGGGTAGCAGATACAATATGGAAATGCTAGATAAAGGGATTATTCAGATCTCTTACTGGATGGAGACTTGGTGTATTCAGTTTTTTATCATACTATATAGGGCAGCATATCTTTTAAAATTGTGACGTGTTAATCTCTGGCATTTTCCATTTAACACAGTCAGACTGCAACTGAGTGGAGGGAGCTGAAACTATGAGTCTTTACTAAGGAAGAATCAAATGTGGAACTCTTTTAAATTCACTAAATACATATCTGAAACTGTCAAGGAAAGAGTTTGCTTTGGCTTATGATTAGAGGGTTTAGGTTCCCCACATCATTAATGCATGACAACAGGAATATCAGGCAATGGCTACATTGCATCCACAGGAAGGAAACACAGTGGTGAATGCTGGTGTTCCATTACCTAGCACTGTGTGTGTAAAATCAATGTTTTCAAAACTGTGAAATAAAAATTAAAGACATAAACTACTTAAGACATATTTTGACATACCATTTTCCTGGGTGGTAAGTTTAAAATCAGTCAAGATTTCATCTCTTCAAACACTGATTCCAATAGTCAATTAAATTACCTTCATGATTGAAACAAAAATTATTGTGTACGAATTAATTGTGTGATTCTAAAATTCACATGTACAGCAACTAAAAATGTAACTTTTCATGTTGTTATTCTTTTATTGAAAATAGCATCTTTCATAGAATATATTCTTATTATTATTTCTTCTCCATCTCCTTCAGATCTTCCTAATACATTCAACTCCATTCTTCTTTCTCCATTTCTTTAGAAAACAAACAGGAAAACTTTAAAAAGAAAACCAAAGAAAAAATACAAGAATCACATACACAAGAACATACATAACCCCCAAAGAGTAGCCATAATTTATAAAGAAAAAGACAAATAATGTTTTTAAAAAGCCAGACAAAACATCATGAGGCAAAAAAAATCTGCAATAAATATTAGAGTTTGAGTTGGCTATCTACTGCTGGAAATGGGGACTGCTCTTAAGTGTATACTCAGTATACACTTTGTATGCTCTTTGTATACTCAGTAAGACTCTAGTGAACAAAATGAATATTTTTGTGAGTGGTCAATTGGTCTAACTTGTGAATGGGATTTTATGTCCACTTCCCCTACTCAGTACTTGGACCCAGGTATGGACTTATGTAGGCCCTGTGCAAGTAGCCACAGTCCCTGGGAATTCATATGTGCATATATTCATAACAGCCCTGTTGTGTCTAGAAGGCATTGCTTCCTTGGTGTCTTCCATCCTCACTGACTCTTACAATCTTTCCTCTTCCTCTTCCACAAATTTCCCTGAGCCATGATAAGAGGGGTTTGATGGAATCATCCCATTTAGGACTGGGTGATTCAAGATCTCTCTGTCCAGTTATGGGCCTTTGTGTTTGTTTCCATTGACTGCAGGAGGTAACTTCTATGATGATGGCTGAGAAAGACACTGATCTATGGATAGAACATAATGGAATGAAGAGTCATTATATTGCTACATTCCACTAAGAAAACAATAGTATCTGATTTTCCCATGGGCCAATGGCCTATCTAGTCCCAGGTTCTTGGTCACCCAAAGAGTTTCAGACATGGGAGCCACCCCACAAAGTGGACCTTAAAACCTATCAGATAACAGTTCCTTACTCCCAAAATTTTGTACCTCTCTTGTACCAGAGTATCATGTGGGCAGGTCACCATTGTAGACAAAGGGTTTAGAGGTAAGAGGATGTTTGCTCTTATTAGACACTAATTAGGTACCAGTTCAATTCTTCGTATTCAATGAGATATATACATGTCAACTTTAGCAATATGGTCTTACTGTCAGTTTGCAGAGAAACCTCAGTGCCTGAAATGGGTTACATCTAACTGAGTTATAAGCCAAAGGCACAAAATACAAGAAAACACACAAACATCCCAGGCCATTGTTAAGACAAGGCTATTGCTTTCTAAAAACATATGGTCCAAATGCACAGTCTTCTATTAAAGCGTTCAAAAAATCTCCACATGAAAAAAAAAATCTCCACATGCAGAAAAAGAACTCCAGTCCACCTAGCCCAAGTGAGATGATACACATGATACCCATTAGGGTATTTATAGTTATGATGTATATGGATTAAAGGAAAAATGAAGTTTAGGGTACATAGGAAATAATAAATTGGGTATAGATAGAAATGGGCTGTTGCAAGACAGGAAAATGAATGAAAAACAAAAACTCCTATTTTTGCTTTGATCATGGATTCCCTTTCTGATATGAGAGACCAAAGGAGATTGGAAAAGAAGAGAAGAGCATAGGAGATTCATTTGCTATCTTCTGTGCATGGAAGAACAAGGGAATAGCTCATTCTGATAATTGGTCTTAGATGGGCAAAGGTGACTCCTAAATCCTGATAAGAGACCCTATTCTTCTTATTCACTATGGGCACCGGATGTCACCAGATCTGCAGTGCTCTCCAGCGTCTACACTACATTTCACACACCTTCCCTGCTGTGCATTCATACATAGAGACTCTCTGTCCCAGAGGAGTCCGGGTGCTGCAGTAACTCACTGTAGGCAGTAATTATCCAGGACCTCTATAAGAGAGGTGATTGATAGTAGTCACTGATAACTTGTGACTACACTTTGAGGGTAGGGGTGAGTTAGAGATAATCTCATGGGTGGGTGTACCTTGTTTGCTTCATGTTGCCTGTTCATTGTGGGGCAAAGAGAAAAGTTTGAACAGTTTCTAAAAGTAACCAGAAAATACATGCCAAAAAATAATACTTTTAAGAACATAAATATTTTAGTAAGTAGTTTTTAAATGCACACCATTTGGAAAGAATGCCACCTGAGAGTCTGTGGATACTTTGCAATTCCCTGTAAACAAGCCTTTGAGGTATGACTCAATTTTCTACACCTACTAATATATGTTAAGGATAGGAATGTGTGAAAATTACACTTCCACACATCATGTTTAATTGCTAAGAAAGAAAATGAAGCGCACATTTCCATTCATTAGATTACTTTTGGCTCGTTAGCTTTAAGTAAAAATCTTAATGTCACCCATCACCACCATCTTCCCAGCCATTCTCCCTATTTGTTATATTACAGCCTAATGCCAATATCTATGTCCCTGCTATTTGAAGAAATAGCTGAGATCCATAGTTATGTTTTACATTTTTCACTAATACTTTATTGTACATGGCAATCATTACTTGGATGAAATTCATGATGTTGTATTTTAATCAATTTTTCATTCTGAGGGAATCTGCATCTCCATTAATTTTATGTTAAGTGGGCCATTATAGACAATAATCACATTTACTTTTGGACATGAAAATGCTATTTCTTAAAGAATGTCCTAGGAAAAAATACAATGTTATATGTTTTAGTTTTGCATAAGAACCATGTCTTCCTTTGGCCATAAGCATCAAGAACCCCAGGCACAATGACACCTCTGTATACTGTTTAGGGAAAAACCAAAAATGACTGGTAGTTGTTTCAACTTCCAATTTAGTAAAACTTTGTATTATATCTCATGATGGAACCATCCCTGAGAATTCAATTTTCACTGCTATGAAATGTATAGTTGCAGTTTTGTGTATCCAGGTATACAGTTACCACACAAATATTTTCTTTGAACATGTAGACAGAAGTTTCTGTCCCACCCACACCCACAGCCATTCAGTCCCAAATAGGCACACAGAGGCTAATATTAATTATATACTGCTTAGCCTATTTTAGGCTTATTGTTAACTGGCTCTTACAACTTAAATTAATCCATAATTCTTATCTATGCTTAGCCATATGACTTTTCTCATTAAGAAATTCTCATCTTACTTCCTCTGCTTCTGGTGGGTGACTGACACTCTGCCTTTTCTCTTCCCAGAATTCTCCTAGTCTGATTGCCCCACCTCTACTTCCTGCACAGCAGTAGAGAAGAAGATATTCAAGGATTGAAGGTATTCCCAGTAAGAGAACAGCAGGATACTCAAGGAAACGTAGCCAGAGTTCATATAACTATGTCTTTTAAACAACTTAAAGAATTAAAATCTGCCTGTTCTCAATAAGAGACAATGGTTCATTTTACTCAAGCAGTTTTAGAAACAAAGGAAATTGAAGCTTTACCTTCTGGAGATTGGAAACAGCTGGCTAGAGCTTGTTTATCTAGAGGAGATAATTTATTATGAAAAACAGAATTCCATGAGCAATGTGAAATTACAGCTAATACCAATCGGTCTCAACATATTCCTATTACTTTTGACATGTTATCAGGAGAGGGTGATTATAGAGATACAGAAAATCAGTTAAAATTTAATGTGGTAGTGTATACTCAACTTAGTTTTGCATCAAAGAAGACCTGGATTAAATTGCCTGGCCCTGGAAAGCAAATAAAAGAATTATACAAAATAAAACAGGAACCTGATAAGTTATTCCAAGATTTTGTTTTCCAACTAATGACAACAGCAGGAAGGCATTAAGGGACTCTGAAGCTGGACCTTTACTTTAAGTCATTTGGCATATGAGAATGTTAACGCTGCTTGTCAAGCTGTGGTAAGGCCATTTAGGATGAAGTGTAACATTTCTGATTATATTTGACTGTGTTCAGATACCAGTCCTTTTTATAAATCAAGGGCTGGCTGCAGCTACTGCTTTGCAGGGTAGAATGTCAGAAATAATTTGGTAAAGAACCCTGTACTATTAGTGCACCTTTTACTAAGAAGCAAGTCAATAGATTATTTCAAAATGAAGATTCTTGGGTGTAGTGTGAGGAGCGGGCCTGCTTTTCATCCCAGCCGCCTGGCTCCTGGCCGCCTGGCTAGCTTACACCCAAAATAACCACACAGAAATTGTATTAATTAAATTACTGCCTGACCCATTATATCTAGCCTCTTCTTGGCCAACTCTCACATCTTGATCTAACCCATTTCTGTTAATCTGTGTTCACTACAAGGCCGTGGCTTACCGGGAAAGATCCTAACCAGTGTCAGTCTCAGACAGGTGTTTCATGGTGCCTGCCACACTGCCTTCTTCCTCCCAGAATTCAGTTCTCTTTTTCACGCCTACCTAAGCACTTCCCTATCAAAAGGCCAAAGCATTTTCTTTATTCAACCAATGAAAGCAACACAAATATAGAAGGATCTCCTACACCTTTTCCCCTTTTCTGTTTAAACAAAAAACGAAAGGCTTTCACTTTAACATAGTAAAATTACATATAACAAAACAGTTATCAAGCAAGAACTACAGTTACCATATTTATATCTACTCTGTCTTTCATCATAACTAAGGAAAACTATAATTATAACTATCTATCTATTCTTCAACTCCATCAAAGACTCCAAAAGGATATAATATTACCTAAGTAAACAAGAAGTAAGCAACTTCCAAAACTCTAGAAGTGACAGAGACATCTCACTTCCTGGACAGTCACCCAAAGTTATTTTGTACTGTTGGGGCATCCATCTTCAGCCTACAGGCCCATAGTATCCAGAACACATTTCCATGAAGCAGGAAATTTTACAGACAGTTCAGTCACTTTTTTCTGTATCCTGCAGAATGTCTCACAGACTCTTTCATGAATCAAGAACCCCAAAGGATCATCTCACCTTCAGGCAAGTTCAGCAGTTCTCTCTCTGCAGGTTCTTTGTGTCCAGTTTATGCAACATTCCAGGCAAGAGCAGTTTCTTGCCCAATGGCTAACCAACACTACAAGGAGCCTCTTTGATGCCCATCTTCCTCTTGAAGTAGATTGGTGCTGCCTCTCAATCTACCCCAATTGTTGGCCGCGTTCAGAGGGTCCAGATTGATCACAAGCTCATTCAGTCCCAGTCCAGCTGGCTCCGGTGAGCTCCCAGTAGATCAGGCACACCGTCTTAGTGGGTGGACCAACTCCTCGTGGTCCTGACTTCCTTGCTCATATTCTCCCTCCTTCTGCTCCTCAACTGGACCTTGGAAGCTCAGTCCAGTGCTCCAATGTGGGTCCCCATCTGCATCTCCATCTGTTGCCAGACAAAGGTTCTATGGTGATATATCAAGATAGTCACTAGACTGACTACTGGACAAGGCCAGTTCAGACAAGCTCTCCTCCACTGTCCAGTGACCCAGCTGAGGACATCCCTGTGGACACCTGGGAACCCTTCCAGAGCCAAGCCTCCTGCCAACCCCAAAATGGCTCCCCCCCACCAAGACATCCACTTCCCTGTTCCTATATCCATCCCTCCTCCCTCTCAATCATCCCACTCCCCCAAGATCTTCCCAGCCCTCCCTCTCCTCCCACTCCACCCCCACCCCTATGTTCCCATCCCCTGCCTGGTGATCCTGTCAGCTTTCAATTTCCAGAAGGATCTATATCTGTTTTTCTTTGGGTTCACCTTATTACTTAGCTTCTCTAGGATCACAAACTATAGGCTCAATGTCCTTTGTGAACAGAACCCACTGATGAGAGAGTACATACCATATTCATATTTCTGGGTCTGGGTTATCTCACTAAGGATATTGTTTTCTACTTCCATCCATTTGTCTGCGAAATTCAAGATGTCATTGTTTTTTACCACTGAGTAGTACTCTAGTGTGTAGATGTGTCACACTTTCTTTATCCATTCTTCCATTGAGGAGCATCTAGGTTGTTTCCGGGTTCTGGCTATTACAAATAATGCTGCTATGAACACAGTTGAACAAATGCTTTTGTTGTATGATTGGGCGTCTCTTGGGTATATGCCCAAGAGTGGTATTGCTGGGTCCTGAGGTAGGTTGACTCCCAGATTTCTGAGAAACCACCACACTGATTTCCAAAGTGGTTGCACAAGTTTGCATTCCCACCAGCAATGGATGAGTGTTCCCGTTACACCACATCCTCTCCAGCATAGGTTATCATTGGTGTTTTTTATTTTAACCATTCTGACAGGTATAAGATGATATCTCAGGGTTGTTTTGCTTTGCATTTCCCTGACAGCTAAGGAAGTTGAACATGTCCTTAAGTATCTTTTGGCCATTTGAAATTCTTCTGTTGAGAATTCTCTGTTCAGTTCAGTACCCCATTTTTTGTTGGGTTATTTAGAATTTTAATGTCTAGCTTCTTGAGTTCTTTATATATTTTGGAGATTAGACCTTTGTCTGATGTGGGGTTGGTGAAGATCTTCTCCCATTCAGTAGGCTGCCTTTTTGTCTTAATAACTGTGTCCTTTGCTTTACAGAAGCTTCTCATTCAGGAGGTCCCATTTATTCATTGTTGCTCTTATTGTCTGTGCCACTGGGGTTATACGTAGGAAGTGGTCTCCTGTGCCCATGTATTGCAGGCTACTTCCCACTTTCACTTCTATCAGGTTCAGTGTGGTCGGATTTATATTGAGGTCTTTAATCCATTTGGACTTGAGTTTTGTTCATGGTGATAGATAAGGATCTATTTTCATTCTCCTACAGGTTACTCTAAATTTTCTTTAGGTCCCCATAAGATTATCAGCGTCTGCAACCAGCCGGAAGTAGCCTGGAATACTATGTCCACATTCCCAAAAAATGGACTATGGATAGTTCCTTTGTTATAAAAAAATAAGGGGGGTAGTGGTACAGGAGAATTATCTGTATTCTGTCAGTCATGTTTTAAATAAATGCTGATTGGCCAGGCAGGGAGTATAGGTGGGACAACCAGACAAGAAGCAAAGGTGGGGCAATGAGAACAGGAGAATGCTGGGAAGGAAGAAGCCCATTCCTCCGTAGTCTTGCCCAGACCACGGAAGAAGCAGGATGTAACCTGCCCCGGTGAAAAAGGTACTGAGCCATGTGGCTTACACAGATAAGAATAATGGGTTAATATGAGTTACAAGAGTTAATAAGAAGGCTGAGCTAATGGGCCAATCAGTTTTATAATTTATGGAGATCTCTGTGTGATTTTCTTTGGGATTTACCAGCTGTGGGAACTGGGCAAGACAGAAATCACAACAAGCCACCCCTCCTGCTACATTTGGGCAATTGCTTACATGCAGTTTACAAGACTGATAAATAATCATTTTCCCAGTGATATATTACTACAATATGCACAAATGTATATCTCTATTTTTCCTAAAATTATTATGAAAAATCCTGTAGAAAATGCTGTGTTAATTTTTACTGATAGTTTTTCTAATGGAAAGCAGCTTATGTTATTAATGGTAAAGGATATGTAATTCAAACAACCACAGCTTTGGCTCAAATAGTTGAGTTACAAACTGTTGCTACAGTTTTTCAGCTTTTTGTAAATAACTCATTTAATTTGTATACTGATAATCATTATATTTTTAGATTCTTTCAAGTTTTAGTAATTGTTCCCTGTTAGAATTTTGTTTCAACAAATTCAAGATGCAATTCTTTTTTTATTCAAACATTTTATTTTATTTTATTTTGCTTTATAAATAATACCATTCAAAATTTCCACCTCCTCCTCTCCTCCCATTTCCCTCCCCCCTCCCCACTTACCCTCCCCTCTCCCATCCAGTCCTAAGAGAGGGCAGGGTACCCTGCCCTGTGGGAAGTCCAAGGCCCTCCCCCCTCCATCCAGACCTAGGAAGGTGTGCATCCAAACAGACTAGGCTCCCAAAAAGCCAGTACATGCAGTAGAATCAAATCCCAGTGCCATTATCATTGGCTCAAGATGCAATTCTTTAAAGAAAATTGTCATGCTTTGTGGGTCACATTAGAGCACATTTAAATCTTCCTTGTCCATTGTCAGAGTGTAATGCCTTAACTGATAAATTTGCTCAGTTGATTGCTTTATGTCAAGTTGAGCTTGCTTGATAATCACATGCTTTACATTATCAAAATAGTAAAAGTTTAAGAAAACAATTTGGATTAACAAGAGAAACTGCTAATCAAATTGTCAATCATTGTCTTGTATGTCCACAATATTTGCCCATACCTCATTTTGAAATAAACCCCCAAGGCCTTCTTCCTAATAGTTTATGACAAATGGTTGTTATTCATACTGTACAATTTGAAAAATTAAAGTATGTGCACATAACAACTGATACTTATTCAGGCTTTTTAATGGCTTAGTGTACAACATGGAGAAGCTACCAAACATATAGCTTCTCTTTGCCAAATTCACTGCCTAAAATGTTTCTCCTGTATGGGGATTCCAAAGATATATTAGTAATTCATTTCAACAATTTGTACTCAATGGAAAAAAGAATATAAAGCAGGCATTCCTTATAATCCTCAAGGACAAGGCATTGTTGAGTTCATAGCAGTCTCAAGGTGAACTTTAAAAGTTAAAATTTGGGAGCGTATACCTTCATTCACCACATAATACCTTAAAGCATGCCTTATTTGTTTTAAATGTGTATGCTGCTGAAAAATCTGAAACTTATTGATTTTGGCATGAAGGTACTTCTACAAAATTTGCTTAAGTTAAATGGAAAGATCTATCTACTGATATATGGTAGGATCCCTACCCTGATTTAGTATGGGGACAAGGGCATGTTCGTGTTTTGTCACATGATGACAATGAAGCTCATTGGCTGCCTGAATGATTGGTACAATATGTGGAGCAGAAATATGCTGACCCTGATGTTGCTGATGATAATCCAAAAGAAGCCAGAGTGAGACCTGTTAGGCCTATGTTCCTGATTCACCAGTTTTATATCCTACTGTTTGAGAAGGAAAAGAAATTGTGGTCACAGTCAATGACACACAATTTTAGATTGACCTGTAATTCAATGGTTCCTAATTGCTTGAAATTTTTTTATATTGGGTATGGCAAAGGAATTCCTGTATGTTTTGCAAAGAACATTGGTTTGGAGGGATGTCTTAGAGTGTTTCCAAAACAAATACTGAGACTTGATAAACAGTGTACAACTCATACCAAGTTGTTGCTTCCTCAAGGTAATTGGGTAAATGATACTTCACCACCTCAATGATTTCCTCCATGCATGAAAGAATTGTGAGAGTCTGACAGAATTTTGTTATGGAGATGATGTACTGGCATTGTCCCATTGCAGTACAACACCCTAGGGACATCACAGGACATCCTTGACTGGTCTGGAAATCAAGATCATTTATGACTTTATCTTTTGTCTACTACAAAATCTTGGGACCAAGGACTGTCAACTGGAATTTGGTACTCCAGTATGAGATTTTTATAGACTTGTGTTTGGAAACTTACTGCTGCCATGGGAACATTGGCAGGACAATCCAGTTCTTCAAAACCTGTCTGCTCCCTAAAAGGAACTGTCTTAACCTGTGTAAAAGTGCCTTATGTTTTTTTTTTGGTGGGAAAGATAAAAAATTCTATAAATTAATATGGGATTCCCCTCTTTATGATGGGAATACCATTGGTGAATAAAGAAACTGCCTTGGCCTGTTGATAGGGTAGAGGAGAGCTAGGTGGGGAAAACTAAACTGAATGCTCTGAGAAAGGAGGTGGAGTCAAAGTGAGAAGCCATGAAGCTCCCACTGGAGACAGATGTGCTGAAACTTTGCTGGTAAGCTATGACCTCATGGTGATGCACAGATTAATGGAGATGGGTTAAATTAAGATGTAAGAGCCAATAAGAAGCTAGTGCTAATGGGCCAAGCAGTGATTTAAATAATATGATTTCTGTGTGATTATTTCAGGGCTGAGCAGCCGGGAACCAACAAGCAGTCACCTTACAACAATAAATGGTGTTGTGTTTAATGTATCATGTCCTAATTGTGTTATGACTAATTGTATTTCTCAAGTGGATGATCATACCCATGTATTAGTGTTAAAACAAACTTCTTCTGTAATGTTGCCAGTACGTGTAAATGACCCATGGTTTGATGGCAAAGGGTTGCAAGTAATTGAAGAAATTAGTAAAGCTTTAAGTAGACAGAATTGTGTTGTTCGATTATTTATAGCAGAAATTTCAGCTCTTCTTTTTATGCTTACTGCTACTGTGGTTGTTCCAGTGGCTTTGTCTCAATCTATTCAAAATATAGGGTTTGTTAATCAATTGTCTAAGAATGTTTCTATGTCACTGGAGACACAAGAAGATATATATGTAAAAATGGAACATGGATTGAGTGCCGTGTTTGATGTAATACAATCTTTGGGAAATGAGTTCCAGAGCCTAAAAACAGAAGTACAATTGAAATGTCATGCTAACTCTAAACTGATTTGTGCAGTTACATCTTCTGTGTATAATGAAAGCACTATTGGATGGAAAAGAGTTAAAGCACGTATTTAAAAAGTTTGGTATGATTCTAATAAAACCTTAGATTTGGCTAAATTATATGAAGGGATTGTGGAAATAAAAAAGGCTAAATTATATTTTAATGTAAAAAAACAGCTAAAGTTATTTCAAAACAAGTTTAAAGGGCTGTCCCATCATAGTAAGCATTTACTTCACTTCTTAGTAGCATTGCAGTTATTGAGCTTTTGTTTGATTGGGTATAATTTGTTTACCTATAGTTTTCACATTGATTATGAAATTGCAGTAGATAATGGGCTCAGAACAATATGGAGTAAAACTTTTCACAGTTCCATAAACTTATGATACCAGAGACTGGTAGTCAAGGATGTAAGTTTTCCTTACCACCTTTCAATCTAAGAGAGAACATGAGTGATGGAATTCATGTTCCCATGACAGGTAAGTCTGGAGTGTGATAAAGAAGAACTTCAGCCAGGCACAGTCATCTGAGGGATTCTGTGAAGTCTTTAAAAACTAAAATGAAAAAAAAAGGAAATGTGAAAGCCCACAGAAAGCCCTCAGTTTCTATCTGGAGTCCATTCTGACTTATAAGCCACTTGAGTTCAAGCTTTCCTGCTTCAGCCTCCTTGAGGGCTGTGAAAATGTTCTGATAAAGTTCATGGGAAAGAGCACTTTGACCATGAGAAAGAACACATTACCTAGTAGACTGCAAACTGCTGACACCAAGCCAAGGGCACATTAAGATAGAAATTGAATTTGTGTGGGAGCAACAGGAACGTGATGGATAGGAAACTGCTAGACCAAGAACAGGAATAGCCTTGAAGTTTTAGATACTGTCTGACTGTCTATGTTCTGCTATGTTCTACTTTTATATATAAGTAGTCTTTGAAATAAACTCTGGGTTGTTTCGCATTGACTAACAGACCTCCTGAATCTTTCCTGTGCCTCTGTCTCAGTTTCTTTCCTCTGAAATTTCCTCAATCCTCAAGACTCCCCTCCAAGTACCCTAGTTGATTCAGTAATAGCAGTAGAAAGATCAGAAGGAGATATTAGACAAAGGTTGTGTTTTAAATATTTGGATGATATGGAGCAACTGCCTTAGGTCATGATATATCATTTATTCATATTTAAATATTATACTGCAGTCAATATCTAAATTCAGTAAAATAATAAA
Organism: Ondatra zibethicus; assembly: GCA_004026605.1. Lineage (NCBI taxonomy): Eukaryota > Metazoa > Chordata > Mammalia > Rodentia > Cricetidae > Ondatra > Ondatra zibethicus. Next base: position 54,004 of record PVIU01010883.1, on the reverse strand, counting down.
ATCTTGGGAAGTGGGGAATCAATCAACCTTAAGACCCAGGTATACCACTCTGGGGCATATACCCAAAGAATTTCCATTCTACCACAAGGCCTCTTGCTCAACTATGTTTATTGTAGTTTTATTCAACAGGAAGTGGAAACAACATAGATGTCCTTAAACTGAAGAATGTAAAAAAGAAAATAAGGTACCTTTACACAATAGAGTATTACTCAGCTGTTAAAAAAATTACATGAAATTTGCATGTAAATGGATGCAACTAAAAATGTCATCCCAGGTGAGGTAATCCAGAATCAGAAAGACAAATATAGTATGTATTCACCTATAAGTGGATATTAGCTGTTATGTAAGTGATAACCAAACTACAATTCAAAAACCCAGATGAGGTAGAGGAGTGTTCTGAGGGTGGGAGCATAGATCTCCCTTGGAAGAGGAAATAAAATAGATTCTGCAGGTATACTGTGTTGGGTGAAATGGGAGCAGGGGGGTGCAGGGAAGAATGGAGGGAGTACTGGGATAGACAGTTGGAAATGGGTGCAGTGTGGAAACCTAGTGCAGTGGAGACATCCTGTATGAGGGTGACTCCTAGTACTGGAGGATGCAGTCTTAACAGGTCATCATTTGTAGCCAGGTAAGGCTTTCAGTGGTGGAACTAGGTTATACTTGGTTGAGCATTTGGCCAAGGACATCTTGACAATCCCTAAACAATCCAGGCTGATACTGGAACAGAAGTAAGCTGTCTGACAACTGACAGTGGGGTACCATTGCTGAGGACAACATTCATACCTCTCATTGAACTTACAGAGGTCGAGCTGGCATGTGCTTGGAACCTTCACCCCTACATTCTGGGCTCTTTGGCATGGGAAGGTAGTCTGCCGCTGAAAATAGAGAAACCTGAGCATCAACCCGGACACAAAAACTTCCACCTACCATCTGTCCTGCCTGCAAGATGTGCTGGGGCAATGGTGGTGCATAACTTACGGGAGCAACCAATCATAATTTGGCTTAACTTGAGGCTCACTCCATGAAAGGGAGCCCATACCCTACACTGCCTGGGTGGCCAGGAATGGGAAACAGGATATCCCAGAGACCTAGGGTAGAACCAAACATGACTGGTCAAAAAAAATCAGTGATCCCTACTGATACTCTGCTATACTCATAGATCAGTGCCTTGTCTAGTTGTCATCACATAGGGAGGGTTCCTCAGGCAGCAGATATGAACAGGTGCAAAGGCTCATAGCCAGATATTATACAGAGAGAGAGTCTAAATTTAAGGCCTCTATCAGGTCCCTTCTTTTGGAGATCTGCGAATCCCAAGGAAGAACAGGAGGGACGATTGTAAGCATCAGAGGGGATGGAGGACTCCCAGAGAACAAGTTCTACGGAATCAGCTAAGCAGGCTCACATGGGCTCACAGGGATTGAAATAGCAAGTACAGAGCCTGCTTTGGTCTGTACCAAGTCCTCTGATTATACATTGGGGTTGTTGGCTTGAGAACAAGCGTATCTCTAACCTTTTAGCCTGCTCTTGAGATTCCATTGCTCTTATTGGTTTGCCTTGATATGAGAGTTTTTGACTTGCATTATTGTATCTTGTTTTGTAATGTTTCACTATTTTCTCTCAGAGACCTGCTCTTTTCTGAAGAAGAAATGGAGGGAATGAATCAGGTAAAGAGGGAGCTATAAGCTATGAGAAGTGGAGGAAGGGAAAATGATGATTGGGATTTATTGTATGAGAGAAGAATCTATTTTCAATTTTAAAAAGGAAGATATGAGTGGAGATATGATAGAAAAAAAGGGCCTCTTACCTAATGTTTTTCTAGAATCACACATACAAGGCAGTGATGGCATAACTGCGTCCCTAAGTTTCCTTTCTGTAACTGAACTACTTTGAAAAACTGCACTTTGCAAAAGGAAATATTATGTAGTATGTTCATGAATGTGGGTTCCATTGTAGGGATACATTTTTAATATTATTATCAATATATTTACCAGATAAATTTAAGTAAAAGCTCCAGTGTTGCCTTATAAAGATATTTTCTTCTTGCAAAGAACCCTCCTCAGGGCCTCTTTCATATCTCTGTTCCTCAGGCTGTAGATGAATGGGTTCAGCATGGGAGTCACCACTGTATACATCATGGCCATGACAGTCTCCTTCACAGTGGAGTTATTAGTTGATGGACATATGTATAGACCAATAATTGCCCCATAGAACAGTGAGACCACAGACAGGTGGGAACCACAAGTTGAGAAGATCTTGTGGATAACCCGAGTAGATGAAATCTTGAGGATGGAGCAGACAATTTGTACATAGGACACAATGATGAGTAAGAATGGGATGCCAATAATGAGCCCTCCCAAGATAATTATCAATAGTTCATTAATATAAGTGTCAGAGCAAGCCAACTTGAACAAGGCAGATATGTCACAGAAAAACTGAGGGATCATGTTATCCCCACAGAATGACAACCTAGCAAAGAGTACAGTGTGCAACATGGAATAAAGCATGGTAAATACCCAGCACAGCACCACCAGACACACACAGAGCTTGGAGCTCATGATGCTGCTGTAATGAAGGGGGAAGCAGATGGCCACATATCGGTCATAGGCCATGACCAGAAGAAGGAAGTTCTCCATGTCTGCAAAAACCATTAAAAAGTACATTTGTGCAAGACAACCTGCATAGGTGATGGATGGGTCCTGGCCCTGCATGTTTTGTAGCAATTTGGGCATTGTGACAGAGGAATAACAGAGGTCAGAGAAGGATAAGTTGCTGAGAAACAAGTACATGGGTGTGTGGAGATGGGAGTCCAGTAGAATGAGGATGATGATGATGAGGTTCCCCAGGACAGTGGTGAGGTACATGGCCAGGAACAGGGCATAGAACAGGTGCTGGTGCTCTGGGGGGATGGGAAGGCCCAGGAGGAGGAACTTGGAGATGACAGTTTGGTTGCTCATTACCATTTTTCTTCTCCAGAATCCTAATGAGAAAATATCAGAATTCTGTAGAATAAAAGATACCTGTGATCTACCACAATGGATCTTACAGTAGTCATAGTAGTTTTAATCTCAAACTCCAAGTGTCTGTAATCATTAAAGAAATTTATGATTTTTTTCAACTTCTCCTTAATTGCTTTTTATCTCCCATCCTAACATAGACAGATCTATGCATTTCTACAAAGATTTTAAAAATGCACTACTTCTCTCTCTTGCTGCCTGCTCAACTGTTGTTTGTTCGTTTTTTATTTTCTCTTTGTTATTTTGTATGTTGATATTCTTGAAGATTTTGGATAAGCTTTCTCATCATAACTTTACATAAATTTCAGGAAAACATCACATACTCCAAAGCCTAGATTACCATTTCAAACTCAGACATGAAAGTTTCTTTAACAAACAGGTTTCTGCTCCACTCTTCACTATTCTTCCCTCCATTGCATGTACAATGGACATCAGAAGCTCAAAATCCCCAAATGAAATCCATGTCTTCACTTTGTTTTCTCCCAAAGCATTCCTCATTCTCTTACTTCTCCAGTATCCCATAGTATATTAAATGAAATTCAGGTTTGAGTCAGATATCAGTGAATTTTGATCTATTCACTTTTTCTTACCTTGAACTGCTGCCATACATTATATAGTCTCCCCTTTATTGTCTTATTTTATCTATCCCTTTCTGTGAGATTATATCCATGTATCAGGATCACATCTTGTCTTTACTGGAACACAGAAGCATATTCAGTTCATGTCTATGTTCTCATGTCTCCTGACCCTTCTCTTCTCCTTCAACATGCTTCATTTACACTGTGGCATTATAGCAGAGGAATTCCATCACCTCTTATATAATTTATTCTTCATATTATCACTGTTTCTGTGAGGAAAAAGACAGATCATATTAGGGTCACAAAAGTTGTTTCATTATCTCACGAGTGCCCCTTGCATTCTCTCTTCACCAATGCTAAGGTTAAAACTCTTCACCTCCCACATTTTAGAGTTTCTCTTCCACTCTCTTATCACTTCCTCCCTTCTGTTTCCTCGTCATCTGGTTCATTCTTTATGTAAGGGATACTGCTTATCACGTACACAGCTCAACTTACTCTACCTTTCTATAGTAAGTCAGACATTCAGCCTTGTTCTCTACCATCCTATACATATCCCAAACACTTACTACTTTGATCACTGCTTTAAGCTATCTTCCATCAATTGTAAATTACATGCAAAAATACCACACATGCTTTTGTTCTGTGTGGCTGTTTGCAATCTCTCTTAATATCCAAGTAGGGAAAATATCTGTCATATGCATGAATTTGGTGAGAAAAGATTTGTTACCTGCTGCTCAAATTGATACAGATTTCTTCAACTTTAATAGTACAAAAAAAATCTCAAGACTGGCCTCAAACATGTTACACTCCTGTCTTTGCTTCCTGAGCACTGGGATTACAGGCATGTGCTACCATGATTCTCTTCTTCCGTAAGTGAAATGAACAATACCTTAGTGTTATATAAGCATGTGTACAAAGATCAGAATCCAGAGAAACTACCATCAACTATTACCACTGATTAACCAATGGACTTAATACTTCTTTAGATGTTAAGTTCACAGTTCTCAAATTAAATTGCTCATAGAAATACCAAGGGATATGTTTCTAGCATTCAGTATACCTGCATATCACATTGGATTCTGTAGAAGTAATAATTCTGATTGAGTAGCTTTTATTACACATTTTACATGAATACCTATATGATATTAATGTTTTCCTTGATATACTGAATTTAGAAGCAATCACAGATGTTACCCAGGAACACAGATTGGTGAATTTGTACAAATAAAATTGATCATCATCTTGGGTAGAGAATTGTTCATAGTTTACTAAGTCCCCACAGGGGAAAGTATAGAAAACAAGTGTTCAACACTTCAGCAGTGAATTCTATCTTACAGTGCTGTTCTTGTGTTGAAATGGTGTGAAACTGAGAGAAAAGTATATAATGAGCAATTGTAATTAATCTGTCAGAATGAAAGTATTTATATTATGATCATTAAGCAAATTATTTGCTCAGTGTGGTAAAGTCTTGTAGAAAAGAGAAAAGAAAAAGGTTATCATACCTTGAAAGCTATCCTACATAACACCAGAAGTTCACTTAAAATGACAACAAAAAATCAATATGTTTTTCTGAACATACCCAGTTCTACTGAGGCTGAGTCAAAGTTTCTGGTCCAAGATTCTGCCCACTTTTATTTTATTTGCAGGCACAAGAACTATCTATTTGACTCTCTACTCACCATCTACCTTCACCATCCACACTCATATCCCTCTGCTACCATCCCTGAGCCTTAAGGGCTCAGTACCCCAGAGGAGTCCAGATCCTGTATAACTCATTAAAGACATAATAATTACCTAGGACCTTTCTAAGACCAGTTTACCTCAGGGATCTCTAGTGGAGACAAATTATATTCATACTCTCTCCTACACATAGGGGAAGGTAGAATTTAAAGAACAACAAATAACAAAGAAATAGCAACAACAGAGCCAAAAAAGCATATAAAGATATATACTCATTGCCTACTCAGGTAATGAACAGGGCTTCTACTTGATGGTAGCCAATGTTGCTAGTGGGGAAAGTGAAGAATGGCGACCTGAAAACCACTCCAAATTATCTGGAAGTATTCTGATTGCTAATGACTTAAAGTGTCTCAAAAAATAAAAATTTACAGAAGAAGCTGTCAATAGCTTTTATGGTTTTGGTTATGTGCCTAGCCTTTACTGGCCAAGCCATCTCTCCAACCCATCCAATAGTATATTTTAAGCAGAATAAGACTATACAAAACTATGCATACTGGGAAGTCTTCAAGGACAGCACCACAATTCAACATGACTGAGTACTTGCAAAAGGACTTATATACAAAACCTTCTAGAGAAATTTAAATTTCAACAGTCAACTTCTTTATGAGCCAATATGTGAAAGGGTAGGCCTAAGTCAAGCAGATGGCATGTTTAATGCTTCCCTAAGCCAATAGAAAAGCAATCTACGTTCATATGCATGTTCACTCATTTTAGATTTACCTCTCTATGAAAACCTTAATTGTGCCTATTACCACCATTACCCCAATCCCTCTCCATATATGTGAGATCACTTTCCTAATGCCATGTTCTATGAGTTCACCATTGATTATGAGGACATAGGTGGCATTTCTAATTCCTTCCTTCAGGATAGTCTTAACTTGGCAATCATTGGTTGAATGAAGTTCTGTACATAATAATGAAACACAAACTTTCTACCCCAGGGAATCTTGATCCTTATTGGTCTAACCTTTGCTGGGATCTTAGAGATTATAAACTTTTGTTTTGAATGTGGAAATAGTGTCTGAGATAGAAAGACATATCCAGGATTTTAGACACAATCCTGCCTACTCTGGTAACAATCACATTTTGCTTGCTAATCAGTTGGTTTCAGTTACTCCAAGAAGAATGATGTGTCTACTCTCTGTATTTTGGTTGACCTGAGAAGTCAAATTGGTTGGATGATGAGCTCAAGTTCTAGTTCGATCATCCCTAAGGACTGTGATGTTCACTTATATAAGTATAATTAAATAGCTTTAGTATTTTCAATTCATTTAAAGGGATCTACAGTGTATTTTAGAGCACATAATCACCCAAAGAAGTGCTGTTCCCAAATTTAAGGATGTCATTGTTTTTTACCGCTGAGTAGTATTCTAATGTGTATATATTCCACACTTTATTGATCCATTCTTCCATTGAGGGGCACCTAGGTTGTTTCCAGGTTCTGGCTATTACAAATAATGCTGCTATGAACACAGTTGAACAAATGCTTTTGTAGTATGATTGGGCATCTCGGGTATATTCCCAAGAGTGGTATTGCTGGATCCTGAGGTAGGTTGATTCCCAATTTCCTGAGAAACTGCCACACTGATATCCAAAGTGGTTGCACAAGTTTGCATTCCCACCAGCAATGGATGAGTGTTCCCCTTACTCCACATCCTCTCCAGCATAGGCTACCATTGGTGTTTTTTGATTTTAGCCATTCTGACAGGTATAAGATGGTATCTCAAAGTTGTTTTGATTTGCATTTCCCTGATCGCTAAGGAAGTTGAACATATCTGTAAGTATTTTTTGGCCATTTGAACTTGTTCTGTTGAGAATTCTCTGTTCAGTTCAGTACTTCATTTTTAATTGGGTTATTTAGAATTTTAATGTCTAGCTTCTTGAGTTCTTCATATATTTTGGAGATCAGGCCTTTGTCTGATGTGGGGAAGCTAGGAGGAGTGGAGGGAGGGGAAATGGTGGTTAGGATGTATTATATGAGAGAAGACTCTAGTTCAATAACAAAACAGATGTAAAAATGAGGATCTGATAATTCAGTGGCTCTTACCTAAAGCTTTTCTGGAATCACACATACAAGGCAGAGGATAGCATCAATAAGTCCCTGAGGTCCCTTTCTCTAACTGAACTACTTTGCAAAAGGAAATATTATGTAGTATGCTTTTGAGTGTGGGTTTCATTGTAGGGATACATTTTTAATATTAATATAAATATGTTTCTAGATAAATTTAAGTAAATATCCCAGTGTTGCCATTATAAAGAGATTTTCTTCTTGTAAAGGACTCTTCTGAGGGCCTCTTTCATATCTCTGTTCCTCAGGCTGAAGGGGATCAGCATGGGAATAACTACAGTGCACATCATGGCCATGGCAGTCTCCTTCACAGTATTATTAGCTGATGGAAATATGTAGACAGCAATAATTGTCCCATAGAACAGTGAGACCACAGACAGGTGGGAGCCACAGGTTGAGAAAATCTTTTGGAATACCCAGGCAGATGAAACCTTTAGGATGGAGCAGACAGTTTGTTCATAGGACAAAATGATGAGTAAGATTGGGATGACCTTAACAAGGCCTCCCAAGATAGATATCAATAGTTCATTAATATGATTGTCAGAGCAGACCAGCTTAAGCAGGGCAGATATGTCACAGAAAAAAATAAGGGATCACATTGTCTTTACAGAATGACAATCTAGCCAGAAGCAGAGTGTGCAGCATGGGATACAGCATGGTAAGTAACCAGCAGAGCACCATGGCACACACACAAAGCTTGGAACTCATGATACTGGTGTAAAGAAGGGAGAAACAAATGACCACATAGCAAGCATATGCCATGACCATAAAAAGGAAGCTCTCCATGTCTCCAAAGGCTATCAAAAAGTATATTTGTGTGAGACAACCTGCATAGGGGATGGATGTGTCTTGGCTCTCCATGTTCTGCAGCAATTTGGGCATTGTGACAGAGGAGAAGCAGAGGTCAGAGAAGAACAAGTTGCTCAGAAACAAGTGCATGGGTGTGTGGAGATGGGAGTCCAGGTGAATGAGGATGATGATGATGAGGTTCCCCAGGATGGTGGTGAGGTACATGGCCAGGAACAGGGCATAGAACAGGTGCTGGTGCTCTGGGGGGATGGGCAGGCCCAGGAGGAGGAACTTGGAGATGACAGTTTGGTTGCCCATTATCATTTTTTGTCTCTAGCATCCTAATGAGAAAATGTCATGTTTCTTAAAACTCAAAATAAAAATGAACATGTATCAGATATATATATATTTATAACAATGGATCTGACAGTAATCAGAGTAATTATATTCTCAAAACTCTAAATATCTATAACCATTAAAACCATTCATGACTTTTCTCAGCTTCTACTTAACAATATTCAATCTCTCATCCTTTCCTAGACTTTTCTGTGCCTTTTCTTCTAGATATAAAATGGACTAATGTTTGTTTATCATGCTGCCTGTTCATCTTGTGTAAATGTTTGTTTATAATTTGTTTTATGTTATTTTGTTTATTGATGTTCTTGAAGAATTTGGATAAACTTTTGCATCATAATTTTATATAAGTTTCAAGAAAAATACACATACTCCATTTCTTTAGATTCTCATATCAAACTCAGGCATGCATGTCTCTGTAACATAAAGATTTCTACTCCACTGATAAATAATCATCTTCCCTTCATTGCATCTATGACAGACATCAGAAGCTCAAAAGCCCCAACTGAATTTTACGTCTTCACTTCATTGTCTCCCAAAGAGTTTCCCAATCCCCTTCCTCTCCAGTCTCCCATAATGTAGTAAAAAAAATTCAGGTTTATGTCAGAAATCTGTGAATTTCAATCCATTCATATTTCCTTACCTTGAATTGCTGTCTTCCATTATACATAGTTTCGTTTTCATTCACCTCCCATTTCATCCATCACTTTCTATGCGATTGTATCCATATGTGAGGATCACATCTGTCTTTACAGGAATACAGAAGCAGACTGCACAAATGTCCATGTTCTCATGTCTCCTGACCCTTTTCTTCTCCTTCAACCTGCTTCATTTTCATTGCGGCATTCTAACAGACGAGTTCCCTCATCTCTTGTCTGATTATTCTTCATATTATCACTGTTTATCTTAGGATAAGGACCAACTCACATGTGCCAGTGGCATATCCCCATATGGTCTCACAGTGACACTTGCATCTAACTTCATCAATGCTGAGGTTAAAACTCCTCACCTCCCACATTTTAGAGTTGCTCCTCTAATTCCTTCTCACTTCTTCCTCTTCCCTCCTTCACCTTCTTTATCCTCACTCATATGTAAAGAATATTGCTTATCACACACTCAGTTAAATTTACCCTTTTTCCCATACTAATTGAGAACTTCAGCCACGTTCCCTAACATCCTATACTTCTATGCACTTAATGCTTTGGTCACTGCATTAAGCTATCTTCCCATCAACTGTAAACTATGTGCAGGAAAGTCACATATGTCCTTATTTGTTTGGTTGTTTACAGTCATTCTCAATCTCCATCTGGGGATAGCATCTGTGATAGATTATGAATTTGGTCAGTGAAGACTCAATTCCTGCCTCACAAACTGATACAGATTCCTTTAACTTCAAGGATAAAAAAAATCCCCGTTTAAGTTGAAAGGCTTGGCTGGTGAGCACTAAATTTTATACTCTATAATGAGCATCAGATTTCTAATGTATTTCTACATTGCTAGGGTTAGTCATATGAATAACTCACTCCTCAGTAATGCTGATAATTCTAAATCATATTCATATGCTTTAATCCCCAAAATGTCATTGATATTGATGCAGTAGACAGATGCAATGAAAAATTTTACAAAGTATAAAAAAAGAAGCAACAATGTTAATTTGGAATTCTCGCTTGAGTTACTTCTCAGGAGTCTATAATATGTATGATGGTTAATATATACATCAAGTGGTTTCAGCCCTGATGCAAATTTTGGACAAATACTACTTGCTATGCAGACATTTTACAAATGTTAAAATCTGCAGACTTTGAGTAAAACACTTCATATCATAATGAACTTCATGCAATCAGATGAAAGACTTAGAGTGGAAAAAAAAGACAGTTCACAGTAGAAAATTTTGCATCTTCTGCCTTAGAAACAAGTCTGCACAACTTCCGCTCTTCTTGGAATCCCATATTCGAGATAGTTCCCCAAATTTTGGTTTTAACAGCCTGCAACATTATGCCGTCTGTATCCTAAGTCCCATATATGGGATCACACACACACACACACACACACACACACACACACACACACACACTTGTAATTCTTTGATTCTATACAACACTGGCTAATAATTCTGTATCATATCTCAAAGCTGAAAAGACAAAAAAAATCAAGAGATCTAAGCAACTTTCTGAAATGCTACAACAAAATCTATCTGCTAGCATATTCACAGACTGGCAGTGTTTAATGCAGCTAAATTCAGAGTTTGCACACTTAGATTTGTGGAATAGTATTAGAGAGGGGGAAACCATGTATGAAAAATATCATGCACCATTTCAAAAGATGCTCTTCTTATGTATCCAAGGCTGGTCTCCAACATGCAACACTCCTGTCTTTGCCTCCTGAGCACTTGGATTACAGGTATGTGCCACTATGCCCAGTTTCTGCTTCTCGTACAAATGAGCAGTGCCTTTGTGTTATGTAGGCATATGTGCAAAGATCAGAAACCAAAAAAAAAATCACTATCAACTGTAATCACTGATGGACCGATGGATTTCATCCCTTCTTCAAGTGTTAAGCCTACAGCTCTCAAACAGCACATAAAAATCCCAAGGGATCTGTTTCTAAAATTTAGTATACCTACATATCATCTTTGCTACTGTAGAAATAATAATTTTGATTGAGTAGCTTTCATTACACATTTTACATGAACACCTAGATGATATTAATGTCTTCCTAGATGGTCTGCACTTAGGAGTTATCACAGATGTTGCCACTAAAACTCATATGTGTGAACTTGAGCACATAGAATTGATCATCATCTTGGGTAGGACATTGTTCAGAGTTTTCTAGGACCCCACAGGGGATAGTATAGTAAACAATCATCCAGCACTAAAGCAGTGACATCCATCTCACAGTGCTGCCCAGTGTTGAAACAGTATGAATTTGTGAAAAAATTACATAATGAGTAATTGTAATGAACACATCAATATGAAAGTAATTATATGATGATCATGAAACAAATATTTGTACAGTATGGTGAAGTCTTGAAGTAAGAGGAAAGAAAAATTTTATGATACATGAAAAACTGCCCTGCATAATACTGGAAATTCATGTGGATTGACAACAAGACACCATCTTATTTTCCTGACAATTTACTTAGCTCTGCTGAGGTTGAGGCAAAGCTTCTAGTTCAAACCCCTGCTTATCTTTCTTTTATTTGCAGTCACAGAAACTACTGGCCATTCCTACTTGCATGCCCCTGCTGCATTCCTGGGCCTTGGGGGCACTGTACCCCAGAGGAGTCCAGATTCTGTATAACTCATTAAAGACATAGTAATTATCCAGGACCAATTTACCTCAAGTATCTCTAGTGGAGACCAATTATAGTCATTGATCACGCCTTCCTACACATACAGAAAGTTAGAATTTAAAGAACAGCAACAAACAAAACAAACAAATAGCAGCAGCAAAGCCAAAGGAGCATAGGAAGATGCATATTCCTTGTCTGTTCAGGTTATGAACATGGCTTTAATTTGAATAAACCCCACTTTGTTGGGGGGAGGTAAAGAAAGGTCATTGGAAAACCTCATGAAATTATCAGGAGCTATTCTGATTATTAATAACTTAAAGTATCTCATACAACAAATATTTACACAAGAAATCATTAGTAGTTTTTATACTTTGGGTTGAGAGCATAGTCTTTGGTTGGAGGCCAAGCCATCTCTTCAGTCAATCCAACTGTAGTTTTTATGTGGAGTGAGACAATAGAAAACCACAAATGCTTGGAAGGCTTCCAGGGACAGAATCTCAATTCAACATGAATACTTGCAAAAGGACTTATATACACAACATTCTAGAAAAAATTAAAATTAATCAACTAACTTACTCTGTGTGCAAATATGTAAGGAGGACAGGAACACAGCAAGCAGATAGCATTTTTAATGTTTCCTCAAGCCAATAGAAAAGCAGTCCGTTTCCCTATGTCTGTTCACACATTTAGACTTTGTACCTCTCCATGAAAACCTTAATTATATCTACTATGACCATGACCCCAACCACTCTCCATATATGTGAAATAACTTCCTAATGCCTTGTTCTATGAATTCACTATTGATCATGAGGTCATAGATGGTTCTTATAATGACTTCCTTCAAGATGGTTCCTGAACTTAGAGTCATCAGTTGGATAAAGTTCTGTACATAATAATGAAACACAAATTTTCAACTCCATCTTGATCTGATGGGGAACCTAATTCAGCCAATGGCCTTTGAGAGGCTGGACCAGGTGGTACATGGCCTTGGGAACCAAAAGGCCTGTGGAACAGCTCAACCAGAGAGGTGACAATCATGTAGGTGGTAAGAAAACTTCATAAAAGGTGTGGCAGGGTTCTGCTCTTGTTTTTGCAGGAAAATACTCATCTTAAAAAGCTCAAGAGTCCCTGGACATTTGGATGGCTAAAGAGAAAAAGATAGCTATACAGAAAGGATCACCAAACAAAGAGTAATATGACTTATAAGGATAGGTCATCTGCAGGGTAAAATTTGTCTAGATAGATAGATAGATAGATAGATAGATAGATAGATAGATAGATAGATAGATAGATAGATAGATATAGAGATATATTACCCAGTAAAATTATAGACTCACTTAAAAATAAAAGCTGGCCTTGGAGTTGGACACTGGCTATCCTTCTCTAAATCCAAGCATGTTGTTAAAGTAAAAATTTAGAGTTTCTGTCTCATGTAAGGAGCCATCTGGTATGAGACAGAAAGAAGAAAGATTTTAGAAAAAAAATTTACTTTTCTCCATACATGCTTTTGTCTATATTATACCTTTTGTTAAATATATGTCTATATAAACAATGTTTAAGTTTCCCACAATGAACAATAGATTTTCCTGTATTAATCTTTAAAATTTCCAGGAAAAAGATGGGGCCCCAAAATGACGACTCAAACTGGTTGATATGATCCCATGATGTTTATTGCACTACTTTAAGACTGATTTGGGGAACCAGCTATTCAAGATGGTTTCAAATTCCAACTTGGATAGCTGAAATGGTACACTTTCTTAGAACGTTCGGGCTAGAACTCCAAATAAGAACTTCACAAAAACCCTATCAACTACTCAGAGACCATTTGCAATTATACCAGACAATAATCTTTAAACTCCTATTTTGGTTTTGTTTTGTTTTTTGTTTGTTTGTTTGTTTGTTTTTTCAGGACAGGGTTTCTCTGTAGCATTGGAGCCTGTCCTGGAGCTGTAATCTTAAACTTAACCATCATTTTAGTTTTACAGGATCCCATAAAAAGAACATTGCCCCCGTGACAGCTGGAAGTAATTTTAGAAGAAGATGGCCACTCTCCCAACAAAGTGTGTCCTCAAGGTTAGGGACATCATTTAGGGGGTTGATTACTACTGGTGTAAGGCTGGGAATTGGGATGGAAATTATGTAGGCTTGGGGATCTCTTTGAAAAAAAGGGAAATTGGTTAGGATAATAGGTAGAGTAGTGTGAGCTTACTCATACTAATAATAATAATAGTGAGAAATAGAGTAAATACTTATGAGCTATTATTTATAGACAATTTACATTGGTATAGATTCTTATAAATTGATACAAATCCAAATTATATTTGTTATATTGAATATGTTCCTATTCCTGCTTACAGTATTTGTACACCTATGCAAAGTTATTTTGTCAGATTGTATGCATGCATATTTATACCTCTGTTTAAGACATTTTATATACTGATACAATTTTAAGATATACTTATCATATGGCATTATACATTTCTACCTCCAATCAAGATACTTATAAATTGTTTACATTTTGAGGTTATTGTCCTCATTTGCTGCACAGTTGTTTAAAGATTGTTAAATTAATATGTAAGAGTTAACCAATAAGAAGCTAGAGCTAATGGGCCAGGCAGTAATTTAATTAATACAGTTTCTATGTGATTATTTCAGGGCTGAGCAGCCGGGCAGCCAGAAACCAACAATTGTTCAATATTCTAGTATGTCATCTTAGTCTTTAAGTTATACAGGTATTCAGTATTATAGGTCAATAGTCATCCATGTTTGTCATACTTATAGTTAGACTAATCTTATTTGGTGTGGGAGAATTGTCTATATTCTGTCAATTATGTTTTAAATAAACGCTGATTGGCCAGTAGCCAGGTGGGACAACCAGACAGGAAGTAGAGCCTGGGAAATGAGAAAAGGAGTATTCTGGGAAGGAGGAAGCCCTCCTCCAGAGTCCTGTTCAGACACTAAAGAAGCAGGATGTGACCTGCCCTGCTGAAAAAGGTACTGAGCCATGTGGCTAACTTATACTAGAATAATGGTAATATAAGTTATAAGAGCTAATACAAAGCCTGAGCTAATGGACCAATAAGTTTATAACTTATGTAGACTTCTGTGTGAATCTTTGGGACCTACCGGCTGTGGGAACTGGGCAAGACAGAAACCCCAACAAGCAGCCCACTCCTCATGTTACACTTATTCTTTAGATACACAGAGATTGTACTCTGCAAGGATAGGTAATCTTCAACCACTTCAAAGAACTATAGAATATGGCATTTAAATAACTTAGGATTCTGTTGACATGAGACACAATTGCTCCTGACAGCACCGATCTATTCTCAAAACAATGTTAAACACCAAGGACACTCCACTTAGAGTTTGTTTTCTTCTTGACAAAACTGGCATTTGGAGTTGCAGCAGATCCATCCGAAGGGGTGTGTGCCCACCTGGGTGCCCAGATGCCCCAGGAAGGGAGTACAGGTGCCCTCCAATCCCCTAAACTTTCTGGCCATTCAGTGGGGCTTCTCCCTGGCTACTGGTTTTCATACTTATCCCACCCCAGCTTGCCCCCAAGCACCCCTTTCCATCTGTAGGGTCCCACAATCTCCCAACTCAGCCTGCTTCAGGGCTGAAGCTCTTGGGACAAAGTGGTAAGTGCAAGGCTGCAGGGGTTTTTTTATTCCACAGAGCCGGTGGCATATACCAAGCCTGCCCTTTTGTCTGCGAGGTCCTTGGCCAGCTAGTGGCCCTAATCCAGTTCCAGCAGATCCATCCGGAAGGGTAAGTGTGTCCCCACCTGGGTGCCCAGACACCCCAGGAAGGGAGTACAGGTACCCTCCAATCCCCTAAACTTTCTGGCCATTCAGCGGGGCTTCTCCCTGGCTACTGGTTTTCATACTTATCCCACCCCAGCTTGTCCTCAAGCACCCCTTTCCATCTGTGGGGTCCCATGATCTCCCAACTCAGCCTGCTTCAGGGCTGAGACTCTGGGGACGAAGTGGTGAGTGCAAGGCTGCAGGGGTTTCTTTGTTCCACAGAGCCGGCCCTTTTATCTACGAGGTCCTTGACCAGCAAGTGGCCCTGATCCAGTACCAGCAGACACATCTGGAGGGAGGGGGTACTTAGATCCACCACCACAGCCTACTTCAGGGAGGAGGAGATCTGAGAGCCAACTCCAGTACTGAGGGGACCTAAGAGAAGGCAGAACAAGAAAAAACCCCAAATACACAGTTAGCCACAACAAAAATCAGACCAAGCCATCAAGACACCCCTGACCATATTCAAAGGAAGAGATGGGCAGGCACCAATGCAAGAATTCCTCCAACAACCTGAAAAGCAACATGATAACACTGGGATCCAGCGAATATGCAACAGGAAGACTTGAACAACTTAATCCAGAACACACAGAAGAAATCGACTTTAAACGTAACATTATGAAAGTGAGAGAGACCATTAAAGAGGATGTGAAAAACTCCTTTAAAGAAATGGATGAGAAGACTCACAAAAAGTTAGAAGAAATGAATAAATCCCTCAAAGATACCCTAGAAAACCAAGAAAAAGCAATCAAACAGGTAATGGAAACAGTTCAAGACTTGAAAACTGAAATGGAGGCAATGAAGAAAACACAAAACATCCAGGAAATCTGGGACACAATGAAAAGACCAAACCTAAAAATAATAGGGGTAGAAGAAGGAGAAGAATTACAGCTCAAAGGCCCAGAAAATAAATCAACAAAATTATAGAAGAAAACTTTCCCAACCTAAAGAAGGTTATTCCTTTGAAGGTGCAAGAAGCATACAGAACACCAAATAGACTGGATCAAAAGAAAACATCCCCTTGCCATATAATAATCAAAACACAAAACATACAGAATAAAGAAAGAATATTAAGAGGTGCAAAGGAAGAAGGTCAAGTAACATATAAAGGTAAACCAATCAGAATAATACTTGACTTCGCTATGGAAACCATGAAAGTGACAAGGCCTTGGATAGATGTGCTGCAGACACTAAGAGACCATGGATGCAAGCCCAGACTACTATACCCAGAAAAGCTTTCTTTTACCATCGATGAAAAAAACAAGATATTCCAGTATAAAAAAAAATTTAAGCAATACATAACAACAAACCCAGTCTTACAGAAAATACTAGAAGGTAAACCACAACTAAAGGAAGCAAACAACACCCATAATAACACAGACATCTAAAAACTCTCCACAGGCACAACTCAAAGAAGGGAAACACACAAACTCTAGCACCTAAAAAAACAAAACAAAACAAAAAAAAAACGGAGTTAGCAACCACTGGTCATTAGTATCACTTAATATCAATGGACTCAATTCACCTATAAAAAGGCACAGGTTAAGAGAATGGATACGAAAACAAGATCCAACATTCTGCTGTTAACAAGAAACACACCTCAACCATACGGACAGACATTATCTCAGAGTAAAGAGTTGGGAAAAGGTATTCCAATCAAACGGCCCTAAGAAAAAAGCAGGTGTGGCTATACTAATATCGAACAAGATGGACTTCAAACTAAAATCAATCAGAAGAGATGTAGATGGACATTTTATACTCTTAACAGGAATAATTCATCAGGATGAAGTCTCAATCCTGGATATATATATGCCCCTAATATGAAAGCACCCGCATATGTAAAAGAAACATTACTAAAACTCAAAGCACACATCAAACTCCACACACTAATAGTAGGAGATTTCAACACTCCTCTCTCACCAATGGACAGGTCAACCAGACAGAAACTTAACAGAGAAATAAAAAAACAACATATGTAATGAATCAAATGGACTTAACAGGTATCTATAGAACATTCCACCAAAACAGGAAGGAATATACCTTTTTCTCAGCATCTCATGGAACCTTCTTTAAAATTGATCACATACTTCGTATCACAGCAAACATCCACAGATACAAAAAAATTATAGTAACCACCTATGTCTTATCAGATCACCATGGAGTAAAGCTAGAATTTAACAACAATTCCACCCCCAGAAAGCCTACAAACTCATGGAAACTGAACAGTCAACTACTGAACTATTCCTGGGTCAAGGAAGAAATAAAGAAAGAAATTAAAGTCTTCCTTGAATTCAATGAAAATAAGGACACAACATACACAAACCTATGGGACATTATGAAAGCAGTGCTAAGTGGAAAGTTCATAGCACTTAGTGCCCACATAAAGAAAATGGAGAAAGCACACATTAGTAACTTAACAGCACACCTAAAAGCTCTAGAAAAAAAAAGAAGCAGACTCACCCAGGAGGAGTAGAAGACTGGAAATAATCAAACTGAGGGCTGAAATCAACAAAATAGAGACACAGAAAACAATCCAAAGAATCAATGAAACAAAGAGCTGGTTTCTTGAGAAAATCAACAAAATCGACAAACCCCTGTCCAAACTAATAAAAAGGCAGAGAGAGAACAAGCAAATTAACAAGATCAGAAATGAAAAGGGGAACATAACAACAGACACTGAGGAAATTCAGAGAATCATTAGGTCTTACTACAAAAGCCTGTATGCCACAAAATTGGAAAATGTAAAAGAAATGGACAGTTTTTAGATAAATACCATATACCGAAATTAAATCAAGACCAGGTGAACAATTTAAATAGACCTATAAGTCGCAAGGAAATAGAAGCTGTCATCAAAAACCTCCCAACCAAAAAAAGCCCAGGACCAGATGGTTTTAATGCAGAATTCTACCAGAACTTCCAAGAAGAGCTAATACCTCTACTCCTTAAGGTATTTCACATAATAGAAACAGAAGAGTCATTTCCAAACACTTTTTATGAAGCTACAGTTACCCTGATACCAAAACCACACAAAGACGCAACCAAGAAAGAGTATTACAGACCAATCTCACTCATGAACATCGATGCAAAAATTCTCAATAACATACTGGCAAACAGAATCCAAGAATACATCAAAAAAATCATTATGATCAAGTAGGCTTCATCCCAGAGATGCAGGGCTGGTTCAACATATGAATATCTATCAATGTAATCCATCATATAAATAAACTGAAAGACAAAACCATATGATCATTTCATTAGATGCTGAAAAAGCATTTGACAAAATTCAACACCCCTTTATGATAAAGGTCTTGGAGAGATTAGGGATACAAGGACCATATCTAAATATAATAAAAGCAATATATAGCAAGCCGACAACTAGCATCAAATTAAATGGAGAGAAACTCAAAGAGATTCCACGAAAATCAGGAACAAGAAAAGGCTGTCCACCATCTCCATATCTCTTCAATATAGTGCTTGAAGTTCTAGCAATAGCTATAAGGCAACATAAGGAGATCAAGGGGATTCGAATTGGAAAGGAAAAAAATCAAACTTTTGTTATTTGAAAATGATATGATAGTATACATAAGTGACCCCCAAAACTCTAGCAAAGAACTCCTACAGCTGATAAATACCTTCAGTGATGTGGCAGGATACAAGATCAATTCAAAAAGAATCAGTATCCCTCCTATACACAAAGGATAAAGAAGCAGAGGGGGAAATCAGAGAAATATCACCTTTTACAATAGCCACAAATAGCATAAAGTATCTTGGGGTTACACTAACCAAGAAAGTAAAAGATCTATTTGACAAGAACTTTAAGGCCTTGAAGAAAGAAATTGAAGAGAATATCAGAAAATGGAAGGAGCTCCCATGCTCCTGGATTGGTAGGATCAATATAGTAAAAATGGCAATTCTACCAAAGGCAATCTATAGATTTAATGCAATCCCCATCAAAGTCCCAACAAAATTCTTCATAGACCTTGAGAGAACAATAATTAACTTTATATGGAAAAACAAAAAGCCCAGGATAGCCAAAACAATTCTATACAATAAAGGAACTTTGGGAGGCATTACCATCCTGGACTTCAAACTCTATTACAGAGCTACAGTAATGAAAACAGCTTGTTATTGGCAAAATAAACAGAGACATTGACCAATGGAATGGAATCGAAGACACGGATATTAATCCACAAACCTATGAATACCTCATATTTGACAAAGAAGCTAAAATTATTCAATGGAAGAAAGAAAGCATCTTTAACAAATGGTGCTGGCATAACTGGATGTCAACCTGTAGGAGAATGAAAATAGATCCTTATCTATCACTATGCCCAAAAATCAAATCCAAATGGATTAAAGACCTCAATATAAATCTGACCACAATGAACCTGATAGAAGAGAATGTGGGAAGTAGCCTGCAATACATGGGCACAGGAAACTACTTCCTATATATAATCCCAGTGGCACAAACAATAAGAGCAACAATGAATAAATGGGACCTCCTGAAACTGAGAAGCTTCTGTAAAGCAAAGGATACAGTCATTAAGACAAAAAGGCATCCTACTGAATGGGAGAAGATCTTCACCAACCCCAAATCAGACAAAGGTCTGATCTCCAAAATATACAAAGAACTCAAGAAACTAGACATTAAAATTCTAAATAACCCAATTAAAAAGTGGGGTAAGGATCTGAATAGAAAATTCTCAACAGAAGTTCAAATGGCCAACAAATACTTAAGGTCAGGTTCAACTTCCTTAGCTATCAGGGAAATGCAAATCAAAACAACGTTGAGATACCATCTTACACCTGTCAGAATGGCTAAAATCAAAAACACCAAGGATAGGCTATGCTGGAGCAGATGTGGAGTAAGGGGAACACTCATCCAATGCTGGTGGGGATGCAAACTTGTGCAACCACTTTGGAAATCAGTGTGGTGGTTTCTTAGGAAATTGGGAATCAACCTACCTCAGGACCCAGCAATACCACTTTTGGAAATATACCCAAGAGATGCCCAATCATACAACAAAAGCATTTGTTCAACTATGTTCATAGCAGCATTATTTGTAATAGCCAGAACCTGGAAACAACCTAGGTGCCCCACAATGGAAGAATGGGTAAAGAAAGTGTGACACATCTACACACTAGAGTACTACTCAGAGGTAAAAAACAATGTCATCTTGAATTTCGCAGGCAGGTGGATGGAAGTAGAAAACAATATCCTGAGTGAGATAACCCATACCCAAAAATACGAATATGGTATGTACTCACTCATTAGTGGACTCTAGCCATAAACAAAGGACATTAAGCCTATAGTTCACAAGCCTAGAGACGACAAATAGCAAGGTGAACCCAAAGACAAACATATATAGATCTTCCTAGAAATTAGAAGCAAACAAGATAGCCAGGCAAAAGTTGGGAGCACGGGGGTGGGGGTAAGGGTAGGGTTGGGGTTGAGGGATTGGGAGAGGGGGAAGAAGAAGGGAGAAGGGAAGGTCTGGGGAGAGCTTGGGGGAGTGGGAGGGTGGAGATGGAGGAAGGACAGATATTGGAGCAGGGAAGAAGATATCTACACTAAGGGAGCCATTTTAGGGTTGGCAAGAGACTTGGCTCTAGAGGGGATCCCAGGTGTCCACAGGGATGTTCCCTGCTAGGTCCTTGGGCAGCAGAGGAGAGGGTGCCTGAACTGGCCTTGTCTGATAGCCACACTGATTAATATCTTGATTATCACCATAGTAATTTCATCTGATGGATGGAGATAGACACTGAAACCCACATCCACATCAGAGCAATGGACTGAGCTCCCAAGGTCCAGTAGAAGAGCAGAAGGAGGGAGAAGATGAGCAAGGAAGTCAGGACCGTGAGGGTTGATCCACCCACTGAGACAGTGTGTCTGATATAATGGGAGCTTACCAAATCCAGCTGGACAGGGACTGAACGAGCATGTGATCAAACCGGACTCTCTGAATGTGGTTTCCAATGGGGACAGACTGAGAAGCCATCAATAGTGGCACTTGGACCTATCTATTCTACATGTATTGGCTTTTTGGGACCCTAGTTTACTTGGATGCACATCTTCCTAGGCCGGGATGGAGGGGGGAGGGCCTTGGACTTTCCACAGGTCAGGGTACACTACCCTCTCTTAAGGATGGAGGGGGAGGGAGGAGGATTAGTGGGGGAGCAGGAAGGGAATAGGAGAAGGGGAGGAAGTGTCAATTTTTGAATGGAAAAATTAAAAAAAATTTTTAAAAAAAACTGGCCTTTGGGCAAGGAACTGCCCATGCCTCAACCATTGACAAAATGCATGGTGTCTTGTAACACCTGATTCTGTGTTACCCTCTCAGTACAGTTTGCGCGCCACTGTACCATATGCAAGCTGGGCAAAGGCCTGGAGATTGAAAGAACACAAAAGAGACCTGGGTCATTAGAAAGGAGATCAGCCAAATGCCGTTTATTCGACTTTCAGGAAAACCTTATATACCTAGCTGCTGCACAAGGGATTTTCCCCCCAGGAAGTGGGAAATTGCCATACCCAAGATGTAGTAAACAATGCCCTACAGCTAATCACCAGGCGGGGCAGAGGGAGCACAAAAACAAACAAAATGTTTTAGCTAGCTGACCAGAAACTGTCCTCAAGTAACCCCAGGAGCAGGGGGCCAAACCCCGGCCCTACAGTGTCTGGACTGGACAAGCAGGATACAAAAAAAAGACTGCTAAACCTTGCCAAGACAGAGTAAGACAGTTTTGAAAATCTTCCTGCCTCTAAAAATGGTCTGTCAGTTACTCTAGGCCTTAGCCAAAGTTGGTTGTTCCAAAGTTGCAAATGAGACTTTGGGTGATTGCCTAATTAGTCAGTTGTCTCTGTCATCTACTGCACATTTTGGAAGCAGCTTGATTGTACTTCCTGCCTACTCAAGTAATATTATCTCCCTTCTCAAGCCTTCAATGGGGTTAAAAATTAGATAGTCATAGTTACTCTCCTCTTATGATTTGGCCAAGCCATTTCTAAATCAAAACTTAAACTCTTTAGGATAAAATAATTATTGAAACATCTAGCATTTGCTTCTTGCTTAATATTGTTTATACTGATTGTAATTCTAATTTTTATACTTGATATCTGTTCTTATTATACATAGTTCTGTATTAGGTTTGAAACTCTCTTATTTAGACAAATGGGAAAGGTGATGGGGAACCTCATTCAGCCAATGCCCTTTGAGAGACTGAACCAGATCGGGCATGGCCTTGGATACCAAAAAGCCTGCAGGACTGCCCTCTTGCTCTCTCTCCCAACTCGCCACACCAGGATGTTTGATTCTGTTCCTGTTTCCTCGTTGTGATCTGTTAATTCCCTTTTAATAAAGAATGCCTTAGTATACCCTATTCGGAACTAGCGTGGGATTATTTGATTCACGTTCCCCCTCCCCCATCTGACGCATTCCTCTTAGTGATCCTTCTTGGTTGAACCTTATTGAGCTCTTAGAGATGATTAAATTTTGGTGTTTGAATGTGTAAATATAGTACATGCAATCTAACAATGTACCCAGGATTTTAGACACAGTGTTGCATTTTTTTGTTGTATAGAACAACCACATTTTGATTGTGAATCAATTGGTTTCAGTTACTCCAAGAAAAATGATGCATCTACTCTCAGTGTTCTGGCTCATATGAGATGCAAAAGTGGTTGGATAATAGGCTCAAGTTCCAATTCAATCAGACCTGAGTACTGTGATGTTCACTTACATAAATAGAATTAAATAGCCTTAGTATTTTCATGTTATTTAAAGCAATCTACATTGCATTTTTAGAATCCTTAATTCCCAAAGAACTCCTGTACCAATTCACATATATGCTCACCTCCAACCTTCTGCATGCAATTCCACTGTACTTTATGTTTGTACAGATTTTCTATTCTTCATATTTCATATGAATATAGGCTCTTCATGGCTGGTTTTTCCCTATTAGCATGTTTTCAAGGTATGTCTGTGTAGTTCTATGTGCCAACAATTGATTGTTTTATTGCTGATTAATATGGCATTGTACAGATACACACTGGTAATTTACTTAATCATTGGTTGGTGAGTCTTTCCACTTGGGTACAATGATAAGTATAGCGTCTGTGAATGTTAATGTACAAGCATTTGTTTGAATCAATTCTTGTACATATGTACCTAGTCTTATAGTAAGTGCATATTAAAGGATTTTTTCCCTTTTTTATTTTAAACTTATTTTAAAATAAAAACTATTCTTATTTATAACAGCCTATTTGTGGTTTGATTCCATTTGGCATTTTCATTTAGCTTTGTTAACCATCTGATCAACCCCTTCTTTATTCCATTTCTCTGCCTCCCATTTCTGCTTTAAACTTGCTGCAATTCAGTATTCACTCTTATATTTTTATAACACATGTATTGTATTCTGGTTTTTTTCTACATCTCTCTCTTAAGGTCTCTGTTTTCCCCTCTTATGAGTCATTCTTTAGTGTTCTTTCCTCTATACACAAGCCCACATAAATATAAATATATAACAATTATCAATGTGGCTGGAGAGATGGCTCAATGGTTAAGACTATTTCCTGCTCCCGCAGGGGATACAGATTCCTTTCTCAACACCAATGGGGCAGCTCACAACCATTTGCAATTCTAATTCAAGAAGATCCAATATCCTCTTCTGTCCCCTAAGGGCACCAGGTATGCATTTGTTAAACTATTTACATATGTATGAGCAAAAATTCTTATATACATAAAATAAAGAAAATCTTTTTCAAATTACTGATTGGAATTATGCTGGTTTAGTAAAATGATAACTATTCATTTTTCTCCAAAATCCATGACTTCACAAACCCTGATTAGTTGGCCCCACAGATGCAGCTACAAGACAAATCACACTTGAATAAAATCCATTATACATGGATCCATATTTTTACTTTTCATTCATCACCAATAAACATCTAAGAAGATTCAATTTCCTTGCTATGGGAAGCAGAGCATCAATGAACACAGGCATGCAAGTATCCCTAGAGAGGATGTGAATACTTAGGACATATGATCATGGGTACTAGAGAATATGGTAATTCTATTATGGGTTTTATTAAGAAACCCCCATAGTGATTCACATATTGGCTGCAACTGTATACACTGCTGTCAAGAGCAAGAGGGAATAAGGGTCCCTTGTCAATGCTTAGTGATATTTGTTTTCTTGATGATGGCCTTTGTTATTGGAGTAGAATTGAATCTCAAAGTAGTTTTCATTTTTATTGCCCTGGTCATGAGGGATGCTGAGTACTTTAAAGGGTGTGTATTGACCATTTGCATGGCTTTTCAGAACCCTCCATGTAGTTTCTTCTGCCCATTTTTATTGGGTTTCTTGTTTTCTTGTTCTTTAGATTTTAAGTTCTTTGTATATTCTGGATATTTATCTTCTGTCAGATGTGCACTTGCCAAAGATTTTCTAACATTTTAAAAGATATTTATTCATGCAGATCATTCTTTCCTTTGTTGTGCTGAAGTATTTTTATTTCATAGTATCACATTTATTGACTGTTGTCATTAGTTACTGAGCAATTGGAGAAAACTTCAGAGTATCTATACATAGTCTCCTCTTGTACCATTTTTCCTGCTCTGTCCTCTAAGAGAACATTTTCAGAGTTTCAAGCCTAATGTTCATCTTTGATCCATTTAGATTTACTTTTTATTTATTTGTTTTTTTATTTACTATTTTTTAAAAATTTTATTTTACATTCCAACCACAGTTGTCCCTCCCACCTATACTCCCACCAAAAGAACCAATAATCCAATAAAAAAAAATAGGGTACAGACCTTAACAGACAACTCTCAACAGAGGAATATAAAAGAACTGAAAGACACTTAAGGAAATGCTCAACATCCTTAGCCATCAGAGAAATGCAAATCAAAACAACTCTGAGATTGCATCTTACACTGTAAGAATTGCCAAGATCAAAATCACCAATGACAACTTATGCAAGAGAGGATGTGGGGTAAAGGGAACACTCCTGCTTTGTTGGTGGGAGTGCAAACTGGTACAGCCCCTTTGGATATCAGTATGGCGATTTTTCAGAAAATTAGGAAACAATCTTCCTCATGACCCAGCATTACCACTTTTGGGTATATACTCAAAGGATGCTCAATCATTCCACAAGGACATGAGCTCAACTATGTTCTTTAAAGCACTGTTTGTCATAGTCAGAACCTAGAAACAACCTAAATGGCCCTCGACTGAAGAATGGATAAGGAAAATGTGGTACATTTACACAATGGAGTACTACACAGCAGAGAAAAATTATGACATCTTGAAATTTGCAGGCAAATGGATGGATCTAGAAAACATTATTTTGAGTAAGGTAACCCAGGCCCAGAAAGACAAATATCATATGTACTCACTCATAAGTGGATTTTAGACAAAAAGCAAAGTAAAACAGCCCACAATTCACAATCCCAGAGAACCAAAACAATAATGAGGACCCTAAGAAAGACATATATGGATCTAATCTACATGGGAAGTAGAAAAAGACAAGAGCTCATGAGTAAATTGGGAGCATGGGGACCATGGTAGAGGGTTGAAGGGGAGGAGAGAGGAAGGGAGGGGAGCAGAGAAAAATGTATAGCTCAATAAAATCAATTTTAAAAAATTTCATTTTATATTCCAACCACAGTTGTCCCTCCCACCTATACTCCTACAATCCCTTGCCTCCCCCAACTCACCCCCATCTACTTCTCCCAAAGGGTAAGGGCTCCCAAGAGGAGTCAACAAAGCCTGGCCCATTAAGGTGAGGCTGGACCAAGCCCCTCTCTGCTGCATTAAGACTGGGCATGGCATCTCATCATAGTGAATGGGATCCAATAAACAGCTCATGCAAGAAGAACAGATCCTGGTCCTACTGCCAGAGGCCCCTTTGATAGACCAAGCTATGCAACTGTCTTCCACATACAGAGTGCTTAGTTTGGTTCATTGAGGCTCCACAGCTGGTTTTAAGGGTATATATTACTGGGAACATTTGTGACAAAAGAAAGAATGTGGTGGGAACTCCTTCAGCCAATAGCCTTTAAGATTCCAGGCCACTTGGGCATGGTCTCTTGCACTATAAATGTAGACATAAAGTTTGTGTGGCCTCTCTCTCTTGGCTGCTGGATTCAGTTCCTGTTCCCCTCTCATGCAGAGGACTGTGATCTGTGAATCTACCCCTAAATAAAGAACCCTTTATTATGCTTAATTCTGAGCTACTGTGGGACTGCTTGATAATGTTCATCTACAGAGAAGAATAAAGAAACATGGATAGACAGAAACTGTTGTGAGTAGACTTCTTTACCCCTAGGATTCTAACCTCCTGACGTTAGTCCCTTTCACTTATTGTGGTCTATGAGTATAGAAGACTATCATTAGGAATCATTTCATTGACTGTGTTGTCATTCATTTTTGGCTCTATCCTAAATCTCTAGGGTCTCCAGGCTCTGGGTCTTGACCTTCAGACTGTTTCAGGAGTAAGTTCCCTCTTGTGATATTGGTCTCAAGCTAGACCATTTATTAATTGGCCATTCCCACAATTTCTGTGCCACCTTTACCCCAGCACATCTTGAAGGCAGGACAAAAGGTAGGTCGAAGGTTTTATGACTGGGTTGATTTAATTTGTATTATATTAAGAAATGGGAGCTAGTTTCATTCTTCCCTAGATATTCAGTTCCTCAGCACCATTTATTACAGACTTGTTGCAAGAGACTCGCGGGCCTGCTTTTGGTCCCGGCGGTCACACGGCTCCCGCCGCCCGGTGCCTGGCTAGCTTATACCCGAAATAATTACACGAAAACTGTATTCATTTAAATACTGGCTGGCCCATTAGCTCTAGCCTCTTATTGGCTAACTCTCACATATTTGTTTAACCCATTTCTAATAATCTGTGTGTCACCACGAGTTGTGGCTTACCAAGAAAGATTCAGCGTGTCTGACCTGGGAGCTTCATGGCTGGCGGCTCTCTCTCACTCTGTCCCCTTCCCAGTATCCTGTTCTCTCTCCCTGTCTATCTAAGTCCTGCCCTATCAAAAGGCCAAGGCAGTTTCTTTATTAACCAATAAAAGCAACCCAAATACAGAAGGACCCTCCTACACCACAGACTCTTGTCTCCTTGTAAGCATTTTTGGAATCTTTGTCAAATATTAGGTGTCTGTATCTTCAGGGTTTTATACCCAGACCTTTGTACTGATCTGTTGATGCTGTTATTGCTGGCATAGCTCTGAAATGTAGCAGAAACCAGGAATGGTGGTATCCTCAATCATGTTTATTTACTATTATTTTTGAAGAATACACTGATTTACTTGGATATCCAAGATTTTCTGTGCTCCCATAGAAATGTTATTTCTTTTTTATTTCAGTGTGGAATATCAGCAGATTTTTCAGGGGTTGTAATGAATCTGTATATTGCTTTCAGTAAGACATCCATTTTTTCAATATTAATTCTTTCAACTCATGAGCATGGGAAGTCTTTCTATATACTTGTGTCTTTTTGCAATTTCTATTTTCAGTCTTCTAAAGGATTTATGATAAAGGTGTTTGACTTTTTGTTTATGTTTCTGTTTTCACTTAATTTTTTAGAGAATTTTATGCATAAGTACTGTGTTTACATCATTTCTACCTTTAACTTTCTTTCTCTAACTCTTACCTTGTCTCCCTGCTCCCTTTCAAATTTATGACCAATTCTTCTTTAATTATTATTGTTTCACACACACACAGCACAATACTATATCTAGTGTTGCTAGTATGCACGTGTATTTGTGGATGACCACTTTGCATTGGATAACATATCAGGGAATTAGAACCTGAAGAAAACTGATTCTCCTTCACACAGCAGCCGTTATTGCCATTTTATTAAATCAACATGATATCTGCTGTACTTTAAATCCACTGAGGGGTTGAGAGTTCATGGCGCTGCTTTTCTGTCATGCCCAGAAGACACTATCTTGCAACAAGGTACTGAAATTCTGGTTTTTAAACTTTTTGTCCCCTCTTTCAAGATGATGCCCTGCCTTTGATACAGTGGTTGCATGGACGATGGACCAGTTAGGACTGTGGACATACAGCAGTAACAAGTTCTCAGAATTTTAACCAGTTTTAAGTCTCTGTAAGAGTCTTTATCTTTTGCCAAAATAAAAAGGTTCTTTGATGAGACCTGAGAGCTACAATTATCTCTGTGCGTAAGGAGAAGCATTTAGAATATGATTAACTATTCTGTTTAAAGAAATGGGGGCAACAACTCTGTGCCATGTCTGGTGTCTGGTACAGGCAGAACTCAACCAGCACCAGGAAGTCAGGAACAATTATGGTGAATAAGCACAGGGTTGGAAAATGGAAGAGATAGAGAGGCAGAATGTTTAATAGACTGGGGAGAAAAGTAGATCTGAAGAGTTGGGGGTGCTGAGGAACAGGCTAATGTGAATGACCTGTTAGCCACTCAATTTCCAAGGTCATATTTGGGCCTGGGTTATTACGAAGGGCCAGGTCTTGGATGTCTATGGATCTTATCACCACTGAGGACAATGTAGAGGCTTGTAGTCTAGGCTGCCACCTGGGGCCATGTTGGTATCCGTGGACTATGTCACCTTGGGGATCATGCTGATCTGAGTTGCCAGTGCTGCCATCTGGAGCCATGCTGACACCCAGGCTTGGACTGCTACTGAGGACCATGTCTAGATCCATAGTCCTACCACAGACAGGGTCTGTGTTGATGTCTGTGGCCCATGTTGCCAAAAAGGTCACAGATACTCAGGGCCTAGTCTGTAACACTCATATACACTATATATGCATTTATAAATATGATTAAGAACTAAGGTGCTTGCCTATGGCCTTTTCAAGCATCCTGAGTATAATTTATCTCTGTTTCTTCCCTCTTTCTCTGTGTTATCCTCTTCCCTCCCCAGTTAAAATCCTTCCCCTGGTTTTCCCTTCCCACTTCATCGCACCTATGCCTTACTATTCCAGGAAATATCTAGAGCAAATACTGGTGAGGAGAAAGATGCAGACAGATATCAAAGGCATTCCTTCCTCTCTTGACTACTTTAATAAACTTCCTCTCTTTTTTTGAATTGAACAGTTACATGGCATGCCTTTTTCTGTACATAATAAAGGACAACATCTAACATAAAATATTAATACCAGTATATTTATGTCATAAAATTGATAAAAATTCCACACACTATCATTACAAAGAGATTTTCCTATTGCACATAACTCTTATTAGAGCCTGCTTTATGTCTCTGTTCCTCAGGCTGTAAATAAAAGGGTTAAGCATGGGAGTTACCACTGTGAACATCATAGCCATGGTAGTCTCTTTCACAGTTGAGTTATTAGCTGATGGACAGAAATAGAGACCAAAAATTGTACCATAGAACAGAGACACTATAGATAGGTGGGAACCACAAGTGGAAAAGACCTTGTGGATGCCCTTGGCAGAAGAAACCTTGAGAATGGAGGAGACAATCCTTGCATAAGACATAACAATGAGTAAGAAGGGTACAATAATGATGGGCCCTCCCGTGATAAATATCATCAACTCATTAACAGAAGTATCTGAGCAGGCCAGCTT
Organism: Ondatra zibethicus; assembly: GCA_004026605.1. Classification (NCBI taxonomy): domain Eukaryota; kingdom Metazoa; phylum Chordata; class Mammalia; order Rodentia; family Cricetidae; genus Ondatra; species Ondatra zibethicus. The sequence goes on along the minus strand of PVIU01010883.1, from coordinate 23,779 downwards.
CAGGAGTGCAGATATGTCACAGAAAAAGTGGGGGATCACATTGCTCTCACAAAAAGACAATCTAGCCAGGAGTAGAGTGTGCATCATGGAATCAAATATGGTCAACATCCACAATGGTATCAATAAACTAGCACAGAACTTGGGATTCATGATGCTGTTGTAATGGAGGGGGAAGCAGATGGCCACATAGCGGTCATAGGCCATGGCCACTAGAAGCAAGCTCTCCATGTCTCCAAAAGCCATTAAAAAGTACATTTGTGTCAGGCAACCCACATAGGGGATGGTTAGGTCCTGGCTCTGCATGTTTTGTAGCAATTTGGGCATTGTGACAGAGGAAAAGCAGAGGTCAGAGAAGGACAAGTTGCTGAGAAACAAGTACATGGGCGTGTGGAGATGGGAGTCCAGTAGAATGAGGATGATGATGATGAGGTTCCCCAGGACGGTGGCGAGGTACATGGCCAGGAACAGGGCATAGAACAGGTGCTGGTGCTCTGGGGGGATGGGCAGGCCCAGGAGGAGGAATTGGGAGATGACACTTTGGTTGTTTCGACTCATGATCGGCCTCCAAAGACTCTAAGAAAAATAATTAGAAGTTATGTAATCTCTTAATGTTTGAATATATATGAGATCATCAACCAGTTCTAGTCTTTTCTCATTTCTTTACTTTTGAATTAATTTTTCTTTAGTTTTTATATTCTTTAATTTTTATAATTTTTGCTTCACTATACTATGTAATAATCTTGATAGCTTGACTTTTTCACTTGTCCTTGGTAAGAGATGGTATACGCCGCTGAAACCCACCAATCCATCTCCATTACATAAGAAAAACAGACATTTCTGTTACACACATGGCATTTTGCAAGTTTACAGTATTCAGTCTTACTCTCACCAAAATAATTGCAATCTCTACATTAAAATATATTCAATCATTACAGGTATGAATAGCTTTTCCTAACATTGTTTTAGTGTGTCCTAATAGTCTAGTATTGCCTAATGATTCCTAATTGCTTCTGATACACAAAATGTATTAACATATCTATTTCCTGCCTTCTTATTCTAGGCAACTGTAGTTTAGCCCATCCTATAGTTTTATTCTCTGAATTTTCTTGAAGAATTTTGTACACACAATCCTCATAATTCTATGTAAGTCCCAAAATATATACTAACACTTTAATTGCTAGAGTACCATTTAAAAGTCAGATTAGCTGAATCTCTAACATATAGAATTCACTACCTCATTGCTAACTAATAATCTTCCTTGGTTTTTTTTAACAGGCATCAAAGGATCAGAAAATCCCAAAAGAAATTCCTTCCTCTCTCTTCTAACATCTTCCTTCCATGTCTTCTGTTTCTCATAATGTGGCACATTTACACATTAGAGTACTACTCAGCATTAAAAAACAATGACATCTTGAATTTTGCATGCAAATGGATGGAATTAGAAAACACTATCCTGAGCGAGGTAACCAAACCCAAAAACATGAATATGGTATGTACTCACTCATAAGTGGATACTAACTATAAACAAAGGACTATAGTTCATGATCCTAGAGAAGCTAAGTAATAAGGTGAGCCCAAAGAAAAACATATATAAACCCACCTGAAAATTGGAAACAGACAAGATCTTTTGAAAAAAGTGGGAACATGGAGGTAAGGGGAGAAGGGAAAGTAGAAGGAGAAGAGGAGAGGAGGAGGGAAGGGTTGAGGAGAACATGAGGGAATGGGATAGTCGAGATGGAAGAAGGACAGAGATGAGAGCAAGGAAAGAGATATCTTGATTGAGGGAGCCATTATAGGGTTAGCAGAAACCTGGCCCTAGAGAAATTCCCAGGAAACCACAAGGATGACCACATCTGAGACCCTAAGCAATAGAGGAGAGTGGGCCACGATCTTGACTTGCCCTGTAGTAAGACTGATGATTATCTTAAATATCATCATAGAACCTTCATCCAGCAACTGATGGAAACAGAGGCAGGGATCGGCATTGGAGCACTGGACTGAGTTCCCAAAGTCCAGTTAAAGAGTGGGAGGAATGAAAATATGAGCAAAGAATTCAAAACTGTGATGGGTCCACCCACTGAAACAGTTTACCTGAGCTAATAGGAGCTCACCAACCCCAGCTTAACTGGGAAGGAACAAGCATAGGACCAAACTAGTCCCTCTGAATGTGGTTGACAGTTGCATGGCTGGGGCAGACTGAGGGGCCACTGGCAGTGGCACCAAGATTTATCCCTACTACATGTACTTCCTTTTTGGGACCCTATTCTCTTTGGATGTATACATTGCTCAGCCTAGATACAGTAGGGAGGGCCTTGAACCTTCCACAAAGCAGTGTGCCTTACCATCTCTGAGAATTAGATGGGAGTGGGGTGGGAGGGTGTGTGGAGGAATGGGAGAAGGGGAGGGATTGGAAACTTGGATTGGTATATTTTTTAATTAATGAAAATTTTTAAAAAGGAATTCAAGACCCATTATATAAATTTTATTGCACTTCATTTTTTCTTACCTTGAACTATATCTAGCACATGATAGAGATTCTCATCTTTAGCTTCCTCTTATCCAGGCATTTAAAACCATCCAATCATATTCTTAGAATTGGAGGTCACCATTTCCTGTCTGAAATATCAAAATCAGCATTCGATTCCAACCCATGACCCATGTCTCAACACTATTATCTTCAGTATGTTTAACCAACACAAGTAATCTGAGGTGGGAATACAGTCCGCTCTTTCCTGAAACGTTCTTCAGACAACGATCTCATTCTTAAGGACAAAATTCCTATCATGTGCACAATCACTACTTGCTTACCTTGCTTGTAACAACCTCTTGCAGTCCAAAATAGCCTCATCCAGTCCCTGTATTCTTCTCTTCAGCAATGCTGTACTTCAAGTTGAAGTTTGTGTCTCCATAATTTCTGATTTGATAGTATCCTTATCTATCACATCCTCTTCCCAACTTATCTTTCCTCAATATGACATGACATATGCTAAGTTAAGCCTTTCTTGTGTCCCTACACAGATTAAGATCTGCTACCATGTATCTGGTGTCATCTCACAGATTCTTATGACCTTAAGCACAGCTATTGTTTCCAGATTGTAAATTCATGCAGGAAAAACCATGTCTACCCTCATCCTGAACAAGGCCAGTCATGCCTCGATGTGACCCAGTGTCCATGAAGATTTCCTGGCCGTTCTGTAGACTCTTTCAAATCTAAGATAAAATGTACATTAAATCCAAATAATTACTCTTCCTCAGTCTTCCAAGAATATAAAGTCACTAAACTTGACATTTTACCATGAAAACTTGATAATCTGTGATTAATTTCACAGACATGATCATATTTATACAAAGTATTAAGGTGGTGAAGATGTTCTGCTCTTTTCAAAATAATAATGACTCAAAATTTTTATGCTTCAGTTTATATGACTCCACAGATACTGATGTACGAAAATAATTATGATGGATACTGTTTTTGATTTTTGAGACAGGGTTTCTCTGTGGCTTTTGGAGCCTATCTTGGAACTAGCTCTTGTACACCAGGCTGGCCTCAAACTCACAGAGATCTGCCTGCCTCTGCCTCCCAAGTGCTGGGATAAAGGTGTGCACCACCGCCACCCGGCTATGATGTATATTTCTTGAAGACCAAAAAACTAAACAAACAAATATGAAGCAGTAGGGATGTTTAATCCTTCACTTAAGTTCACCTTCAGATATTCATGCTTTACTACTGAATGTGATAATTTTTGTAGGAAGTGGTACAGATCTTGATAGCAATTTTGGTCAAAATATAGTTCTGAATATTTCTGTGAAGGTATTTTGTAACATTATTAACACTTAAATTAGTAACTCACAGAGAAAGTAACTCTAAGCCCTCATAATGTAATGAGCCTCTCAAGAGATGGAAGAAAAAAGAAAAAAAAACTACAGTTTTTTAGGAAACATCACCCAGACTGTCTTGTATTTAAAACTGTAACCTCCACTCTTTCAGAGATTCCAGTCCACAGCTACTGGACTTATCAATTTCCAATTATGTAGGCTGTATTTTAAACAGTTCCTTGTCCTGTTCTGTTTTCATCTAGATAACTCTGTCTAACAAACCCCAGTCTATATCAAAGCTGGCAAATAAGAAATGAGAAGCACCAAAACATGTGGGGACAAGGGTTGGGGGATTAGCTCAGTGGTCCTGTAGCTATCTAGCATGCCCAAGACCCTGAGTTCCACATCTAACTGAAAAAGAATAGAAGAAAATGGATGACACACAAAGAGGTGGGAAATCCTTCCACTGACACTATCTAACTGAGCTCAGTTACTGTGATCTCCATCCCGCTGATGATCATTAGGGCAGCTGCACTAATTGTTTAACTCATGGATATTATGTTTGATGACAAAGGGAAGAGCAATACAGGAGAAATTGTGCACCTAGTTTCTCATAATTATTCATATTCTGTGAATGAGTGAAGCCCATGTCTTAGGAAGTCTTACACGCAGACATTACAAAGCAAAGGTCATCTGTGAAGCTTGCTGCTGATGATCTAATGGACTTTACTTCTTCAATTTTTAAACTTAAAATTCTTGACCTGAATAACAGATGAGAATCTCCCACGGACATGGTTCTAAGCAGTTAATATACATGCAACTCCTGTGGGATTCTCTAAAAACACTATCTCTGGTTTTGAAGATAGTAGTCAACTTTATAAATGGACACTCATGTAATATCAGCATGCTGGTTGATGTGTTCCAGTAAGGACAAAGCTATTTTTGATCTGATCAAAGTGTACTAATTTTCCAAGGCAAAAGATATAATAAAAGAAGGCTTAAGAACTCCAGAATGGCACCTACTCTAAAGAGCTGTTATTAGGTTGAAATAGAAAAAGACTGTAATAAACCCCATCATTATCAAAATGATTATCAATACAACTTGTGGACAAGGCATTTATACATTATGGCAAAGTGTTGCAAAGTATGGAAATGGCAAAAAATGTTATCATACCTGAAAACTCCCAGTCAAACTGTTGTAAATCTGGAAATGAAAGATCCATAGGTTGGAAAAAAGTAAGGTACCTCCTGACAATTTATCTAGGATGACTGAGGGTGTATTAAGGTCCCTGCTTCAAACCCTGGTTACATTTATTCCTTAAAAGAGCAGGAAAAAACAACTTCTGTAGACAACACCTTCTTAAATGTCTCCTTTTAGCCATCTCTGGACCCAAGGGAGTCTGCATCCCAGAGGAGTCCAGATCCTGTATAACTCATTAGAGATATGGTAATTATCCAGGACCTATGCAGAACCAATTCTTTCAAAGCCCTGAGGTGGGAGCTGATGATGGCCACTGATCACTCTGAACATGCCAAAGGGAAGGTGGAAATGAAGGGAGAGTCAGATGCATACTTACCCTTTTACTGTTCATGGAATGTCCAGGATCTATGTGTAACTCCAGCTTAGATTTCGAGTCAGCTAAGGGTGTGCTATTTGAAAACCACTGAAGTAATTGTAAGTGCTTTGGGTTTAAAAAAAATGGTGCTTTGATCTAGATTATCAATGTGTGGGAATGGAGTTGTTCACAGTATTCTTTTATTACTCTAAATTTTATTGGCACATATAGCATGCCTCCTCGTTCACTTCTCATCCTAATGATTTCTGCCCTCTTTCTTCAATTTTAGTTTGACTAATGGCTTCTTTTTTAATCACACTATTAAAAGCCAGCTTTTGGTTTCATTGGCTCTCTTTAACATTTGGTTTTCAATTTCAATCAATTCTATCTATCTGTATGTCTGTATGTATGTCTGTCTGGGTTTGTGTATGTATGTGTGTGTGTGTGTGTCTGTGTTTGTAATTTTTCTTCGCTCCTTTGAGTTCCTAACACAATTAGCTTTAGGTCCTTTTTCTTTTCCAATGTTAGTTTTCTATTCTATAAATTTTCCTGTAAATAATTATGTTTACTGTTTTCCCAATAATTCTGATAGCTGTATTTTCTTTTGTATTGTTCAAAGTATATTTAAGTCTTGGAAACTTAATCCTTTTATCACAGTGAAACAAAGGAAAACAAGAAAAAGAACAAAACTATTTATATATTGATGAGTATGCGATTAAGCTACCCATAGGCAACAGAGTAGTTCATGCAAAATTCCAGAGAATCTGAGAATGAGTTCTAGAAGTAACAGTCTCAGAACATCACAGGATACAAATCTGAAAGTACATATCAAAATATTGCCCAATCACTTAATATTATGTAATCAACAATTTAAAATGATTCAGATTCTCCCTCACACAAGGGAATACATTCCAGTGCCTCAAAAGATGCCTGAAACCCACAATAGTGCCAAAATTTTATATTGTGAAGTTTTCTTACATAAAAGATTGACTAAGGTAAAGTTACAAATTAAGTACAATAAAGACTAATAGAAACTAATAATAACAATTTGGTTACAATAGCCAACCATAGTTAAAGCCATCCCATGGTCCTATTGTTTCTCTCTCCCTCAAGAATATTTTACCATATTACATATTTCATTCACTTTTCTACTCTTGATCATGAGAACTATTGAAATGCCTATGTAACCTAGGCAAGAAAGGTAAATGACATAGGCACTGAGATATAATTTTAGGCTGTTATTTAAGCCTCATTTGAAGATTTATAATGAACCTCTCTGTACAAGGCTTCACAGCACAAGAGTTGAGTTGGTACTAAAGATGGTTGAAGAGCCCCTTCATCTAGCCCAAATGCTAGATGAAATGACTATTTGTATCGCTTACAAGATGGAGACTGAGAACATTCAGTTTTCATCATACTACATGGGGCAGAATATCATTTAAAACTGTGAACTGGCTAACTCTGTCACTTTCCACTTAATACAGTCAGGCTGAGGCTGAATGGAGTGAGCAGAAACTGTAAGTCTTTATTAAGGAGGGGTCGGGGATTGAAGTCTCTAAAATTCACTATATACGTACATGAAGCTGTCAAGGAAACAGTTTGTTTAGGCCCGTGATTTGAGAGTTTAGGCCCACCATTGGTGGAAGGCATGACAGCAGGACTATCAGGCAACTGATCACATTGCATCCACAGGCAAGAAACTCATTGGTGAACACTGGCATTCCATCATACAGTAATGTGTGTGGAAAATCTGTATTTTCAAAACTGAAAATTACTGATTAAAGACATAAAAGGCTTAAGACATATTTTGATATACTATTTTCCTGGGTGGTAAGGTTAAATTTCATCACGAGTTCATCTCTTCAAAGACTGATTCCAATAGTCAATTAAATTACCATCATAATTTCAAAAAGAATCATTGTGTACAAATTGATTGTGTGACTTTAAAATTTACATGTATTCTTATTATGATTTCTTCCCATCTCCTTCCACAGAGTTCTCATCCATTCAACTCCATGCTGGATTTTCCATCTCTTTAAAAAACAAACCTGATACTTTAAAGAAGAAAACCAAAGAAAAATTACAAGAAGCACATACAAAAACACATACATAACACAAATCAGAAACCATAACATATAAAGCAAAAGGAAGTAGTGGCCTTTCATTTGTATTTTAATAAATAAAGCTTGGCTGAAAATCAGAAAAGTAAAACAGCTACACTGGCCAGCCTTACAGAGCAGGCAGTAATGACACACACCTTTAATCCCAGCAGCCACACTAGCTTGCCATAGAAACCAGGTGGTAGCTGTGCATGCACTTAATCCCAGAACCAGAGAGGATTATAAAATGGGAGGAGACACCTCTCAGTTGAGTCTCATTCTGAGGTTTTCTAGAGGCAGGATCACCGGTTTCAGACTGAAGTCCAGGTAAGAGCCAGTGCCTGGCTGCTTTGATTTTCTGACCTTCAGGTTGAACTCCAATATCTGTCTGTGAGTTTTTATTAATTGTGCTTCATTTGGTGCCCAATGTTTGGAGTAGAAATTCATTAAAAAAGCCAGTTGCCTGAGGCTTCTTAGCCACTGGCACAGGTCAGAATTGGACCCAAATCTAGACACCTGGGTTCAGGAGAAAAACTAGTTCTCCCAGCTCCCATCTGCCCAGCTTAGCTTCCATGTAAAGATGGAAAATACACAGAGAATCTGAATGCTGTATGTTATTGTGTTGTCTTTGAATTGTTTGACTACTGAGGAAGGGACAACAGCTGCTAAAAGACATTTGATTATAAATGCTGCTGGATTAATCCAACCTATATATTTTAAAAATGTCTTGACTTCAAAATTTAAGTCAAAAGATAAGTTACTTTGCAGAGAAGGTCTTGCTTTTGATTCCAGCTCATTCGGAGTTCAGTAAAATAAAGTTTGATCAATGAAGACCACCTGAAAAAAATCTCCATTAGGAGCAGATGACCCAGATGATCCAATGTCTCAGGGCACCTTTGTTGCAGTTTCCTCTGAGTTCTACGTCCAGAACAGCCTCAAGACTGCTTTCTGAGATGATCCAGCCTCATAGAATGCTCTAGCCAGGAGTTGACCATAATCCTAAATTTTCTTTGGGTCCCCATAACATTATCAGTGCTCCCAATCAGCAGGAAGTAGCCTAGAAAACTATGCCCACATTCCCAAAAAATGGATTATGGATGTTGTCTTTTTGTTTGCTTACAAGTTGTTATGGATAATGGTAAAGAAAAATGCTAAACAATGGAAGTTAGATTCAAGGTTCTTGTTCTGAAAAGAATAAAAGGGAGGATGTAGATAGGATAGGATAAAAGGGTAGATTATTAAATCTACTCTGGAAGAAAAGGGAGAAAATAGATGTAATCTTGCTTTTAAAAGGGGGGATATAGATATGATAGGATAAATGGTTGAATTATTGAATCTACTCTGAAAACATAAAGGGAGGATATAGATATGATAAGATAAAAAGGTAGTTTATTGAATCTACTTTTACAAAGTAACTACTAGTTTTAAATGTTTTACATTGGATTGGACTTTTGTGTATTCTATCCAAATTTTGTATATTGATACAAATTTGGGATTAATTTTGTTAAAACATACCGTACATACATTTTTAATCTTGTTCAAGGTATTGTACCTATACTGCTTATTTAACAATGTAATGCAGATTTCTTGTCCTTGAAAATTATTATTACCAACTATTTAAGATAAAAAGAAAATGTAGGTTGGTAATTAGTCACCTACTATAATTGAACTAGTAGTCACATTAGGTACATTTCAAGGTCAAAAAAGATTTATTTTAGATAGACAAATCATCTTCAAACACTTCAGAGATCTACAGAATATGGCATTTAAGATGTTTTAATAGCATAGGCTCTTTTTTATGACAATGAGACATGTCTGCTTCTGGTACTACTAATCTACTTCATAGATGATAATGGGCATTGAAGAAACTCTGTAGTAAGAAGGCTGCTTGTTGGTTCTGAGCTCAGCAGCTCAGACCTGAAATAATCACACAGAAAACTATGTTATTTAAATTACTGCTTGGACCATTAGCTCTAACTTCTTATTGGCTAACTCTTACATATTAACTTAACCCATTTCTATTCATCTGTATATCGCCACATTGCTGTGGCTTACCAGGTAAAGTTCCCAGTGTCTGTCTCCATGGCTTCTCTTCTGACTCTGCCCTTCTTTTTCCCAGCATACAGCCTAGCTTTCCCCACCTAATTCTGCTCTTCCCCGCCATAGGCTTAAAGCAATTCTTTATTCATTAACCAATAAATGCAACACATAGACAGAAGGACATTCTACACCAAAACTCTACATGGAGTTTACTTTCTTTGTGGCAAAAATAAGCCACTGGACAAGAAAATGTCCTTGCCTCGACTGCTGACAGTGTGTTCTCCTAATTAGACAAGCAGGAAATAAAATAAAGTGACTGCCAACTTTGTCAAGACAAGGAAGGATAGCCCTTCAGAATATCCTGTTTACAGAAAAGTCTGTTGGATTTCCTATGCCTGTAGGCCAAAGACAAATGCCCCACCATTGCAGAGAAACATTGGGTGACTATTCAGGCAGCCAGTTGTTTCTGGCATTACTCACATTTTTTTGGAAGTCACTTGCTTGCACTTCCTGTTTACTCAGTTAATGTTATTTCCTTCTTGGGTGTCTGAGGGAGTTGAAGACAAGATAGTTACATAGTTATATATATATATATATATATAGTTTCCTTGTTTACCTGATGCAGAAAGCAAGATATCATAGAAAGAAAATTATATACAAGACTTTGGACTTACCAAGATAGTATAGATATGGAGTATTTCCTCTGAATTTGTTAAATGCAAATGGACTGGACATTTTTGATGTCTTGTATATAGTTATTGTACTTATTGTATATAGTTTTTCTTATATTAGTTATAGCCTTTTTATTTTAGTCAAAAAGGGGAAATGTAGAGGCATTTCATTTTTATTTTAATAAATAAAGCTTGCCTGAAAATCAGAAAAGTAAAACAGCTACACTGACCAACCTTACAGACCAGGAAACAATGACACATACCTTTAATACCAGTAGACACAATGACACAACCTTAAATCCCAGTAGCCACACTAGCTTGCCTTAGAAACCATGCAGTGGGCTGGAGAGAAGGCTCAGAGGTTAAGAGCACTGGCTTCTCTTCCAGAAGTCCTGAGTTCAATTCCCAACAACCACATGGTGGCTCACAACCATCTGTAACAAAATCTGGTGCCCTCTTCTGGCCTTCAGGCATACAAGCAAGCAGAACATTGTATACATAGTAAATAAATAAATTAAAAAAAAAAGAAACCAGGCAGTAGTGATGCATACCCTTAATCCCAGAATTAGAAAGGATTCTAAGATAGGAGGAGACAGTTCTTAATCTCAGTCCCATTCTGAGATTCCCGGAGGCAGGATTACCATTTTAGACTGAGATCAAGAGCCAGTGGTGGGCTGTTTTGATTTTCTGACCTTCATGTTGAACCCAAATTTCTGTCTCTGAGTTTTTATTAATCATGCTTCAAAAGACAAATAAAGTTTTTTTAAAAAGCCCAGAAAACATATCTAACACCCAATCAGAAACCATAACATATAAAAAAAAAGACAAATAAGGTTTAAAAAAATGCCCAGCCAAAGCAGTTTGAGACAAAAAATAATCTCCAAAATACATTATAGAGTTTATGCAGACTGTCTACTGCTGGGCATGGGGACTGCCCTTAAGTGTGGTTTGTATATCCAATGATACTCTATTGGACCAAACAAATTTTACCTTTGTGAGTGCTCAATTGGAGGCAGCTCCAGGATTGGGGATGGAGTATCATTCCACTTCCCCTTCTCTGTGGGAGCAGAGTCCAGTCTGGTATCCGTGGTGGTGCTTCCTGCCAGCAGGTCTCTCACCTGCTGGACAGCTGCTGGGATCTGTACCACAGCAGTGGGGTTCTATCAGAGTTGGGGTCAGGGCCCTGATGCCTTTCTGGGGCTGAGATGGGAGGGAGAGAGGTGCAGGATGTGCCCTGGGGTTCAGGGCCTCGAGGCTGGGGTAGTTCAGGTGGGAGACCAGTCACTCACCTGTTCTTCCAAATGGTGTGGGGAGCACTTGTGCTAATAGGATCTGCTGATGTTGCAGGAGAGGGCTGTCCATGGGGAGGAGGCTGTAGGGGGGATTGAAGTGAATTGGGTCTTGTGGGAACAGACCCCAGTGCATGACAGTGGTGGCAGTGTGCCCTGCCTGCAGATCTCTCACCTGCTGGTTGGCTGCTGAGGTCTGCACCAGCTTCTGTCTGTTGGCATGTTCTCAAGGTATGTTTGTATAGTTCTATGTGTCAATATTTTTTATTCTCAAATAATATGTCTTTGTACAGATATGCATTGGTTATTTACTTAATCTATGGTTGATGCTTTTTATCCACTTAAGAACAATGAGAAATACAACTTCTCTTCTGTGAATGTTAATGTACAGTCATTTGTTTGAATATATTATTGTAGGTTTGTAAAAAATCATATGGCAATTCTACATTGAAAGGTTATTTTGCTTTTTATTTTTTAATATATTGTAAATTAAAATCTATGCTTATTTAAATTAGCCCACAAGTTAGTTAGATTCCTTAAGATATTTTCATTATACTTTTGTTCATCTGCTCAGTGCCTTTTTACCCCATCTCTTTATCTCCATCTGTGCCCTAACCCTCCTGCAATTCAATATTTTCTACTCCACTTTCATATTACATGTATTCTTTTGTCTTTCTACATCTCCTTCTTAAGGCCTTGATTTTCTCCTATCACAAGTATATTTTTAGTGTTCTGCTCTTCATATACAATACCACATAAATACAAACATATAAAAATTATTAATGGTGCTGGAGAGATATATCAGTGGTTAAGAGTACTTACTGCTTCTGCAGAGGATAGATTCCTTTCCCAGCACCAATGGGGCAGCTCACAACCATTTGCAGTTCCAATTCCAGGAGATCATACCTTCTTCTGGGCTCTGTGTGTACCAGGTATGCTTGTGCTGCAGTATTTACATATGTATAGATAAAAACACTTATACACATAGAATTAAAAAGAATCATTTTTCATATTAGTGATTTGAATTATGCTGGTTTTGTAAACTGGTGGTTATGGGTTCTTCTCTGAGATCCATGAATTCACCACCCCCAGGTAGTTGGCCCCACAAATGCATTTACAAGACAACTCCTTCATTTGAGTTAAACCAATTGTATATAAGTCCTTATTTTCACTCTTCGAAGACTCCTCAGCTTCAAGCAACTAAGATGATTCAGTGACCTTGCTATATAATAAGCAGCTCATGAAGAAACATGGGCGTGCAAATATTGCCACTGACCACCCCAGCTGGGTATGGGGTCTTGTGGGACGTGGTTTCTTGAAGACTCGGTGGGTAAGGATTCAGTGGTGACAAACAGAAACAAACACAGAAGCAGTTTCAATCTGAGTGTATTTTGCAGCTCTCAAACAAGAGTTTTTATACAAGAAGAACAGGTATTACAATTCTCAAAAGATGTGTTCAGTGAAGCACTTGCAAAGAACAATTATCATAATCACCTGGCACAAGAAGGCACAAAATCAATCAGGTATCACATTTCCAAGACAGTGGGTTCAAAGAATCAATTACAAACGGAACAAATAACATCATAATGACTAAAGAGAACAAAATACAAAAAAACACTTATAGTTAACGAATGACTCCTAGGTCCAGATCAAGTTAATAAATTTTCATGTGTAATCCTTACCTAACATCTAACTTTTGTCTTATTAAAATCCTCAAAGTTCAATTTAAAACCATACTTAAGCAATGTTTTCTATACCATAATGTCAAAGCCAACCTCATCAACACACGCACAGACATACAAATTCATATATTGTTGGGAAGATATTTTATCAAAGTATTATTTTGTAATTATGTAAATGATTATGAAGCAAAGCATTGAATCTCTTAGAGAAGAAGTCATGGCCAGTAACCCCAATTTAAGGGGGTGGCTTCTTCTCAGCCCAGGCTATCAGGAACATCTCGTAAATATTAAAAGGAAACAGAAGCAGACAAACTGCCATGAGAACTATGGCTCAATACTTTCTCTCCAGCTAGAGAGTTCCCCCAAAATCTTTATTTTAATCTCCTACATAAACCTTCCATGACAAGGAGGCAATTTCTCTGGAGGCAATGCATCTGGAGCATCAGAAAGAAAAGCTCTATAAGTAAAGGGAAGGCAACCCATTGGAGGTGTTCCCTTTATAGCAATAAAAATTGGAGCAGAATCAGACATTCCTTCATAATTAATTACAGTGCAGGTCATATGGGAGGAAAAATTATCATGTCCCCCCATCAGCCCAGTGTCATTATTCATCACCCTGATGTTCACAACATCTCCCCAACCCACGGGATGAAGAAGTGGAGGATGGGGAACATAAGCCCCAAACAAGGCTACAGAGGCATAGCAACGACAGCAAACATAGCAAGAAACATATTCTCAACTGATGATGGCTTTCTGGTGTTAGAGACCATTTGCTGAGCTTTCCGGGTGAGTTCCTTCAACTGTCCCCAAGTAGGTGGGTTTATCCTCACAATGGATGACGATGTAGGGGGGTTGAAGACGACTGCAAAGAAGAGAGATCAAGCTTACTCAGTTTCTTTAATGCTTCTTTCTCCTGTCTCTTCCTTCTCTTCTGAGTTCTTGATAGAGGTTTTTTGGTGGAAAGGTAGAATAAGTCTATCTGGGATCCAGATTGGGTTCTCTGCATCCTGTGGAAAAATACATGCATATCCTCTTCCTGAGGTGATTAATACATCTGGCCCTTTCCAAATGCCTGTTAAAAGATCTTTCCAGATTATGAAAAGGAGTAACAGTCTGTTGTAGAGGAGCCCAGTGCTTTTGCATGGGAGTAAGACCTTTATCATCTGTGTTAAGGTGATTAATAGTAAATAAAGCATGGCTTAATAATTGATGAGGTGAATAGAAATGACCACTAGATTTTAATCTTTGAAGTTGTATTTTAAGATTTTGATGAATCCTTTCTATAATAGCCTGACCTTGGGGATTATATGGAATTCCTGTTGTGTGTTCTATACCCAATTGAATGCAAAACTTTGCAAAAGCTTGAGAAGTATAAGCTGGAGCATTATCGGTTTTAATTATTTTTGGCACACCTAAGGAGGAGAAGCATATAACAAGATGTTGTATAACATGCTTTACATCTTTCCCTGCTTTTGTAGTGGTCATAACCATATGAAAATAAGCATCTATAGTAACATGTACATAGGCCAATTTTCCAAATTCTGGGATATGAGTCACGTCCATTTGCCATAAAGCCCATGCCTTAAGGCCTCTTGGATTAAGTCCCATCTTCAATTTGCCTGGCCTGTTCTCTTGTTAAATTAAATAAACATCCTTTTCAAGGCCAATGCATTCTGAGGATGTAAAGCATGACTTTCTAATGCTTGTTCTACCACATTAGCAATCAACTGTTTCTTTGTTAATAAATCTGCCATAGCATTTCCTAAAGCCAATGAACCTGGCAAGCCAGTATGTCCTCTAATATGCCCTATAATATGTCTTGATAATATTATATTTTGCAATTGAAGCAAAAGTGATATAATTCTGGAACTTCCAGATATAAGAGCTTTCTCTATATCAGGAAACAAATGAACTACATATTTTGAATCTGTATAAAGGTTAAACTCTTCACGTATATGTTCAAGGGCAGTAGTAACTGCAATAATTTCTGCCTGTTGTGCAGAAATTTCTTTTGCTCTTTTTATAGTTACAGGTCTATCTTTTATATAAACAGCTGAAGTTCCATGGAAGACCCATCTATAAATACCAAAAGGGCATTGGAAATAGGTTCCAATGCTACTTTTGAAGGAAAATTATCTCTGATTGTTCTACAAACTTTAATATAGGGTGTTGAGGTACATGATATTTAATTTGTCCCATATAATGAGCTAATGCAAGTCCCCAATCATCTGCAGTTTAAAGTAAACACTCCAATTGTTTCTTATTATAAGGAATAATAATTTCCTGCATTTCTTTACTGAATAATTCCCTGGATCTTAACCTTCCTTTAATAATTAGTTGACTACACATGAAAGGATAAGAAGATATCATTTTTACCTAATGGGGGTAATACACCTTCTTGCCATAAACATGCAGTAGAAATATAAGATGTTTTAAGTAAAATAAGAGACCATGTCTTTAAATAATTTATTTGTTTTACTTTTGCATCTTGTATCTTTTGTTTTATCAATTCTAATTGTTCTAAAGCTTCTTTTGTAAGCTGTCTTTCAGATTTGGGATCAGGATCTCCTCTAAGAATTTCAAATAAATGTCCTGTGGTAATTTTTAAATAAGATCTAATCCAGTTAATATTTCCCAATAATTTCTGAAAATCTTTAAGTGTCTTTAATTTATCAATCTAAAGTTGCAATCTTTGAAATATAATATACCCATATGAATTGTTCTTCCTAAATAACTTATTGGCTTATTATACTGGATTTTATCAGGAGCGATAATTAATCCATGCTGAGTCAATATCTCAATCATATTTTTAAAAATTAATTCAGTTAAATTCTTTGTTTTTTTCTGCTATTAAAAAATCATCCATATAAAGCAGAATAAAAGCCTCTTTATATTTAACCCTAATGGATCTTAAAGCCCAATCCACAAATTTCTGACACAAAGTGGGACTATTTTTCATACCCTTTATCCCCTCTAGTATGTCTTAATATTGGATTGGGTAGCTGTATACATGGAAGTAATGTTATCTGAGCTATCCTTTGGTTTTTATGTAATTGTATTGTTTCTTTTAATGGCCTGATCATAATTTTTACCTCTCCCTGGAAGTCAGAATCAATTATTCCAGGAAGTACTTCAAAATTTTTCTTATAATTTGAACTTCTCCCTATTATAAGACCAAAGGCACCAGGTGATAATGGCCCTTTAAATCCTGTATCTACCAATTGCACTCCTTCATAAAGAGAGAGTATATAATCTTTATTTACTGCAAGATCTAACCCCACACTTCCTGGTGTTGCCCTAGGTAAACTTAAAACATTAAACTCAGGGGCCAGAGGATTCAGTTTACTTGTACCTTCCTCTGCTTCCTTATGCCCTTTTTATACTTTGGGGCAGAGGGCATACCCCTCACCCCATTTTTTGTCTCCTTGTGTTTCAGAGGGGTTCCATCCTCATGAAATTTTGATTTACATTCATTTCTCCAATGCTTTCCCTTCCTACACCGAGGACATAACCCTGGAGGCTGGCTTTTCTTATCTTTATTCCTTGAGGCCTGCTCTTCCCTTTTACAACCATGGCTCATATGCCCTGGTTTACCACAAAAAAAGCATAAGCCCTTTTGGATTCTTTCTCCTTTCAAGTTCTGAACATAGGCGCAAAAATGTTGACCTTGCATTACTGCAGCATAGGCCATTCCCTGAACCACTGCTGGTGAGGCATCTATGCATGTTTTGATGTATTCTTGCACAGTCCCTGTTTTTCTGATGGGTCTAATCAGTTCCTGGCAGAGAGTATTGGCATTTTCCCATGAAAGTTGTCTTAATAACATGTCCAAGCCCTCAGAGGGAGGATGCATCCTACCTAATGCTTCTTCCAGTCTAGCAATAAAATCTTCATATCGTTCATCTTGTTTTTGTTTAATTCCTGCTAATACAGTTGTCTTACCATCAGCAGGAGGGAGCCTTTTCCAAGCAGCAACTGTTATCTTGGAAACTTCTTCCAGTATTTCTCTTGGTAGACCCACTTGCCCTTGAGGGGAGGTATAGTCCTCTCTACCCAAAAGCATTAACAAAGTAGGTTTATCTGCTTTTTTCTTGTGAGCTAAATTCTGCATCACTTCTCTTGCTCTATCCTCATATTCAGTTCTCCATACTACAAACTGCCCTGGGCTAAGAGTAGACTTTGCAGTCTTATGCTAATCATAAGGAGTTAACCACATGCTTCCTAACATTTCCACAATCTGTAAAGTATGTGGAGCACTTGGCCCAATGGTCTTAACAGAATGCTGTAGTTCTTTAAGAGTTTTCAGAGGAATAAGTGCCCAATGGGGTGTCATTCATTCCAAAATACTTACTGGAAAACAAAAATCCAAGTCCCCTTTTTGCTTAGCCTCTCTTACAGCTCCTAAAAATCCCCTATTAATTGTTAATTTCCTGTCAAGCTTGGCTGTATTTATTTTGAAAACAGGAGGAACAGTAGCCAAAGCAAAAATGTCATCATCTATTTCTTTTTCCATCCTAGGAGAACTTTTATTATAGAAATGATCCCCTTCTTTAATTTGAACATACTTCTCTGCTTCATCGTCCACTCCTTGTTGTTACTCATCACTTAACCAATCATCCCCCGGCTGTGCCTTGAGGAGATTAACTACAGATGAGGAAGTATTATATGACTTAGTTTCTGTCCTCAGAGGAGTTACCTCATCCTCTGAAGGTCTTTCTTCTACTAAGAATTCCATTTCTGGTTTTTCAGAAAGAAGATCTCTAATTTATACCCATAATGCAAATGTTTGAACCGGGACTTGTTTAGGGCCCTGACTTTCATAATGTCTCCTCATCTCTTGTCCTACCTTTTTTCCAATTTTCTAAAGACAGGCTTCCTTCCACTGAGAACCATGGACTGACATTCAGTACAAAATCATAAAATGCTACCAAACTCTTCTTTGAGGTTTTAACACCTCTGCTTTCTAGCATATGACTCAATACTGCCAGGAACAGGCCTCTGTTCTGAACTGTGGATGCCCCATGATTCTTACCTTCTCACCGTCTTAACTCGATGTGTCTCTATCCAGGAGTCTGCAGCACTCTGACAAGATACTATCCTTACCTGAAAAATATTGTGTAAGAAAAGAGAAAAAAAAAGCTTACCTGCTTTGAACCCCACATTGAGTGCCACCTGCCACTGACCACCCCAGCTGGGAATGGGGCCTTGTGGGACGTGGTTTCTTGAAGACTAGGTGGGTAAGGATTCAGTGGTGACAAACAGAAACAAACACAGAGGCAGTTTGAATCTGAGTGTATTTTGCAGCTCTCAAACAAGGTTTTTATATCAGAAGAACAGGTATTACAATTCTTAAAAGATGTGTTCAGTGAAGCACTTACAAAAACAATTATCATAATCACCTGGCACAAGAAGGCACAAAATCAATCAGGTATTACATTTCCTAGACAGTGGGTTCAAAGAATCAATTACAAACGGAACAAATAACATCATAATGACTAAAGAGAACAAAATACAAAAAATCACTTATAGTTAACGAATGACTCCTGGGTCCAGATCAAGTTAATACATTTTCATGTGTAATCCTTACCTAACATCTAACTTTTGTCTTATTAAAATCCTCAAAGTTCAATTTAAAACCATACTTAAGCAATGCTTTCTATACCACAATGTCAATGCCAACCTCATCAACACATGCACAGACATACAAATTCATATATTGTTGGGAGGATATTTTATCAAAGTATTGTTTTGTAATTATGTAAATGATATGAAGCAAAGCATTGAATCTCTTAGAGAAGAGGTCATGGCCAGTAACCCAATTCAAGGGGCTGGCTTCTTCTCAGCCCAGGCTATCAGGAACATCTTGTTGGTGTAGGAGGTTCTTCTGTATTTGTTTTGATTTCATTGGTGAATAAAGAAACTGCTTTGGCCTTTTGATAAGGCAGAAATCAGGTAGGCGGGGAACACAGAACGGAATGCTGGGAAGAAGGTAGTGTGGCAGATGCTGTTTCTCCTGCCTGAGATGGACGCTGGTTAGACTCATGCCAGTAAGCCACAGTCAAGTGGTGATACACATTAATGGAGATGGGTTAAACGAATATGTAAGAGTTAGCCAATAAGAGGTTAAAACTAATGGGCCAGGCAGTGTTTAAATGAATATAGTTTCTGTATAATTATTTCGGGTGTAAACTAGCTGGGCGGGTGGGATGAAAAGCAGGCCCACTCCTCCTGTAACAATTGGCATCTCAACATGATCTACTGACTCCACGTAAAACCTGAGAGGGCTTAAAAAGGAATTCTAGACACAAATAAAGTTTAGCACAGCTGGCGGTGTGCCATAGCTCCTTTAAGAGAGAATTTCCTGACTCAGCAGCCATACAAAAAAAGCAGCGCAGTTTTAAAATGGGGCTTCCTGGGCTGTGCCAC
This sequence comes from Ondatra zibethicus, assembly GCA_004026605.1. Classification (NCBI taxonomy): domain Eukaryota; kingdom Metazoa; phylum Chordata; class Mammalia; order Rodentia; family Cricetidae; genus Ondatra; species Ondatra zibethicus. The sequence goes on along the minus strand of PVIU01010883.1, from coordinate 4,200 downwards.
CAGTGTGAACTCTGGCTATGAAGCACTTCAATGGCTTTTACGGGACTGGATGTTTGTGTGCCTGCTCAGGATCTGGAAGAAAGCACTCTGAGACCATGCTACTGGCTCAGCATGGCGGCAGACTCAGGTCTGCTAGGCATGCACAAGCAGGAGAACGTGGTGGATTTTCTGCCACCATACAGAGAGATATTTCCAGGCTGCACAGTGCTCTGCATGGCAGATTTGGCTGTAACTCAGAGGAAAGCGTTTATGTGCCGCACGCTCAGTCTCAGAGTTAAAGTGCTGAGTCCAGCTCCTGCCGGGCAGCTCCAGAGCTAACAGAAATGGTATATCCACCATTTTGAAATTGGAGAGAGGTGGAGCCAACATCCAGAGCAGCTGCAACCAAGCTGCTTAGCATTTTAAAAGCTCTTCAAGACAGTAGAGAATTAAGGACAATGCAATAGGACAGATTCAGACATAAAAGACCTCTAAATGGGTCACAGTGTTGGATGAGTATATGTAGTAGGCTTAAAAGAGAAAAGAAATAAAGAGTATAGAGAGATGCTTTTTAAAAAGGGGGGTAAAGTCTTTAAAGAGACAGAGTACAGATAGTCATAGATGAAAAAAAATAAGCCATGTAAAAATGGAAAATTCACAGAATGTCTGGATTATGTATTTTATTGTGTTTTCTTTAATTTTTTTTTTTACTGTGAAGGAACTAACTGCAGAGAAACATTTCATTGTGTGTGCTGCTAAGCCAAACCAGCATGTATATTATAAAGGTATTATGACTTCAGAATTTGGGTCTAAGGATATGATGCTTTGGAAAAGAGGTTCTTCTTTTGTTTTCACAGAAGATGAGACCCTGTGGATTCCTTCTAGACCAATATGGTATGATAGACCATGCCCTCCTGAAGGTCACCGTGAACACCTTCAGAAAATTACTTCACTCAACTTGTGACTGAGATGAACCTAGCACATAGGATACACCATAAAAGATCTGATTAACAGCGCCCCCATTCAGCATGAAGCAGTTTGGAGAGAAATAACTGTGCCCATATTCCCAAATATTGTTTATAAATGTTCTTTTACATTTAAAGGGGGATATGATATAGATATGAATAATTTTCATTGGTATGGATTTTGCTTTATTGATATAAATTTAAGGTCAATCTTGTTATATGTATATTTCTGTTTTTGATTAAGGTATTGTGATTGTGTAGTTCATTTAAAAAATGTAATGTATAATTAGGAAGTAAAGGTTGTTAATAGATAATCATCTATAATAGTCAAGTTTGTAGTCATATTAGTTAGCTTTTCTAGATGTGCATAGATATATTTCAGATAGGCATTCTTCATATCTTTCAAAGACTGCAGAATATGGCATTTTAAATGTTTTAATAACTTAGGGCTTTTCATGACAATGAGACACGTCTGTTCATGGCAGCACCAATCTACTTCCTGAAGAAGATGGGAATCGAAGAGGCTCCTTATGGAGTTTGCTAGCCATTTGGGCAAGAAACTGCTCTTGCCTGGACTGCTTAACTAGACACTAAGAACCCGCAGAGAGAGGACTGCTGAACTTGCCTAAAGGTAAGATGATCCTTCAGGGTTCCTGCTTCATGAAAGAGTCTGTGAGACATTCTGCAGGATACAGAAGAAAGTGACTAAACTGTCTTTGAATTTTTCTGCTTCACGGAAATGTCTGCTGGATACTATGGGCCTGTAGGCTGAAGATGGATGCCCCAATGGTACAAAAAAAAACTTTGGGTGACTGTCCAGGCAGCGAGATGTCTCTGTCACTTCTAGAGTGTTGGAAGTTGCTTACTTCTCATTTACTTAGTTAATATTATATCCTTCTGCAGTCTTTGATGGAGTTGAATAATAGATAGGTAGTTATAATAATTATAGTTATAGTTTTCCTTAGTTATGATAAAAGATAAAGTAGATATAAATATGGTAATTGTAGTTCTTGCTTGATAAATGTTTTGTTATATGTAATTTTACTATGTTAAAGTGAAAGCCTTTCTTTTTTATTTAAACAGAAAAGGGGAAATAGTGTAGGAGGCTCTTCTGTATTTGTGTTGCTTTCATTGGTGAATAGAGAAACTGCCTTGGCCTTTTGATAGGGCAGAAATCAGGGTAGGCAGGGAAGACAGAACGGAATGCTGGGAAGAAGGTAGTGTGGCAGACGCATGGCAAAGTATCCCCATTTTTGATGCAATAGTGCCACTTTTATCTTGGAGTAACAAACTGCTGTCTAATTGCACTTAACAAACAGATTAATAGGATACTTTGCCATGCTGTTAATAGTTGTGGCTCATAAACTTATAGTGGGGTAAGACTATTGATTGTAGGGGATATTTTTTTTTTTGCCCTGCATCTTACATAGCACCTTACTTCACATTTTGAAACTCATGACAACTATTACAGAGATACACAATTGATCAAAATGCAGAGAACATGTGACTTTTGCATTTCTAGAACCACTACAGCTAATGCTAAAGCACCTTCTTCGAAGAGGGGGAAAATTATAAAAACTAAAAATTTACTACCTTTCTGTAAGATAGTGTCTTCTAGAAGTAACAGGAATCAGCAACCATGAACTCTCAACTCCTTGATAAATTTAAAATACAATAGAAACTACGTTAGTTTAGGAAAATGGCAACAAATGGCTGTTGTGGGAGGGAGAATCAGTTTTTTTCAGGATCTCGCTATAGGACCCAGCCCTGACAGGCTCAATAAACATCTGAGTCTCAGTAGTTTACTCTAAGGCAATTCCTGGTTCCAAGAAAGACCAAAGACTGAGGTCACCAAATCACCACCCAGAAACAGAGTTAACCAATATGAAACTAGAGCTAATGGGCCAAGCAGTGATTTAATTAATACAGTTTCTGTGTGATTATTTCAGGGTTAAGCGGCCAGGACAAACAAGTGGCCTCCTCCAACAACCAGAATTATAGGCCACTCAGGCCAGAAGACTGGAAAAGAAACAGAAACTAAGGTGGAAAATCCATCCAAAAAAGATAAACTCATAAATTTTAACCAAACCTACATTTACTTCACACTCAGATGCCTAGAGGCCAGTGTAAGAACACAATCAACAACAGAAAGGGAAATATGGCACCACCAGAGTGATGTAGGATTCCCCCTCTGTATACTGTGAATATGTTTTATTACCATTGGTTAATTAAGAAGCTACTTTGGCCAATGGTTTAGCAAAGTAATGCCAGGCAAGAAATCTGAACAGAGATACATAGAGAGAGTAGGTAGAATAAAGAAGATGCCATTTGCTGCCAAAGAAGACAGAAGCCAGAACCTTACTGGCAGGCAATAGCCTCCTGGTGATACATAGATTAATAGAAATGAGTTAATTCAAGATATAAGAACTAGTTAGAAATATACCCGAGTCATTGGCCAAGCAGTCTTGTAATTAATATAGTTTCTGTGTGATTATTTAGGTCTGGGAGACTAGGAATGAATAAGCAACCTCCATTTACACCAGAGGTCTGATATCCTACTATAGCAATCCTGGGATATTCAAACACAGTTGAAGCACACACACCACACACACACACACAAAATGACCTTAAAGCAAATCTTATGAAAATGATAGAGGTCCCTAAAGATGAAATTAATAAATCCCTTAAAAGATCAAGGAAAACACAAACAAACAAGTGAAGGAAATGAATAAAACCATTCAAGACCTGAAATTAGAAATGCAAGCAATAAAGAAAACACAAACTGAGGGAATCCTAGAGATGGAAAACCTAGGTAATCAAACAAGAACTCATTCATCACCATGACCAACAACAAACTAACTGGAATTAGTAGTTATCTGTCAATATATTCCAATATCAATGGACTCAGTTCCCCAATAAAAAAGACACAGGATAATAGAGAGGATGTGAAAACAGAATGCAATGTGAAAACAAAATGCATCCTTTTGTTGCATGAAAGAAACATACCTCAACATCAGAGATAGATATTACCTCTGAATAAAGGGTTGTTAAAATATTTTCCAAGAAAATGGATCTGAGAAACAAGATGTTGTAGCTTCTGTTTGTTTGATTTGGTTTTGAATTTTTTTTTAAATTTTGTTTTGTTTGGAGGGGAAGGTTGCAAGGATAAAAAGCAGATGTAAGGGGACAGGGAGATATATGGGGTCAAGATGCACAATATAAAATCCACAATCAATAAAAGTTAAAAGAATTTTTT
>PVIU01010882.1:0-67649 GCA_004026605.1 Ondatra zibethicus | reverse complement strand
GAGGAGGAGGAGGAGGAGGAGGAGGAGGAGGAGGAGTTGGTTGCCTTTCTCTGGAGAATTCTCATAGAGGCAGCTAGTGCCCCAGGACCCATGAGTCCCGCAGTTTTCTGTTAAGAGGCAGTGTGCTACTGCAGATCCATCACAGAGATGAGGTTGAAGCCGGCTCAGACATTTGGAAATCACATGGCCTTGAGCACATTGCATTAGCCTTTTGGCTCACTAAAAAATAAAAGTGAAGATACAGGGCTATTTCACTGAGTTCGTGAGATACTGTGAAGGGCTCATGTTTTAGAGCCCTGTGGCTTGAAGTCCGTGTGGCATTTTTGCCAGGAGACATGATGACATTAAACAGACTTGCTGACCAGTAAGGACAAGAGCCCTGTCCCCAGGCTGTTTCTGCTTAATCAAGAAAAAACCTTAAGGTGTGTATGGGGGTTGGGCGACAGGGACTGACGAGGGAGGGAACATCAATTCCTAGGGCTCAGAAGGGAGTCAGTGCTCCAGTCGCAGGATTTGGGGACACGACATTGGCTGCTTAGTTCACACGAACCCTGTGACCCTTCTCCTTGCTGAGCTACCAAGACCTTCTCTGCTGAGGAGAAGCCACGATATTCCCATTTTAGTTCTCTGAGCCCCCAAGTAGGTTCAAGCCTCGGGGTTCTCCTTGTCTTAAGCACTCTCTCTGCTGCTGAGCCTGTGTGTGCTTCACGTTTGGCTGTCACAGAGCATGTCAGCAAGGTCACTGTCATGGGTAGGCTTCATATTACCTGAGGATGGGATTCTGCTTTATCCAGCCTCTGGGAAGTGTCTTTCTGTATGATTTCATGTTGTGTCTCAGACGCGGTTTCTGACTGGGTACAGGGATTTACCTCAACTGCTTTGAACCCTTCTGTTGGACAGTATCCACACGGGTATCTCCACGAATAGGGTGGGATTGTTTCATAATAACCCACAGGACTCAGTGTCCTCCCATGGGCTGTCCTTTTGGAGCAGACTTAATAGTCCACTCCACATTGGATTCACAGAATCGATTTTCTCCCACGCTCCTCCACCCCCCACACTATTAAAGATTTAGGTTTCTTTGGGCCTAAGCCATGCAGGTGAAAGTAATTTATCGTCTCTTTCCACCCACTCCTTCTTTTAAGTACAAGCTGTGGACCCCCTGAGAACTCTGGGATGCTTTAAGTATTTCATGGAGAGTGAAATGGAGAAAAACCTAGCTGCCCTGGGTTTCTTCCTCATGGATGAAGTAGCGCTGGTGTAGCTGTGGGGAAGGTATTGGCAAGGTTTGCATTTTGAGTAATATGTACACTCTAGATCTAGAGATCTTACCGACAGCTACTCCCTCTCATTAAAATGCTACACAGTCTAAGAATCCTGTTGTTTAACCTATTCAGCAAGTCCTTTCACAGGACCCAAGGCAACAGGGAGGACATTACATGCTGAGGCCACAGAATTCTGCAGGTGTTTCAAAAGGAAGAAGTCTACAGAATAAGGTAGATATGTCACTCCCTCTAGTCTGATTCAGAAGACTATCGCAGGCCTTCCATAGTGGCTGCCCCTTAGGCAATGATGCTGTGGTTTGCCAGTTTATATAGTTGGTTTTGGCAGAGATTGATGAATGGTTTGATTGAAAAAGTTTGGATGGACACTAATCTCTCTCCCTGTTCAGAGAATTATATAGGAATTAGAAATCTTGGTCATTTAGGTATGACCTGGAACCAGCGAATACCACAAAGATAAATAATCACTTTTGAATGTGTGTATTCCATTCCCCAGTGAGATTGTCTTTCGTTCCAACACAAGTAAGAAACTATTTACTCATTTATTAATTTATTCATCTGTGTATGAGTGTGCACGCACATGTGCATGTTCTTGTGTATGTGAGTACATGTGCATGTTTGTCCATGTATGTGTGAAGGTCAGAAGTCAGTCTCAGGAATCATTACTGTAGTACTGTCCATGGGGTTTGGAGATAGTCTCTCACTGCCCTGGAGCTCACTGATTAGGCTAGGGTTGCTGACCAGAAAGCACCAGGTAATCCACCTCTGTCTTCCTGCCCAGCGCATGGATGGCAAACATGTGTCCTCATACCTGCTCTTGAACTGCGGGAATGGAGCACAAGTCCTCTTGTTTGCATAGCCAGCCTTTTACTAAGCCTTCTCCCCGGAACCAAGACATGTATTTTTATTATTTTATTTAGTTCCTCTAGAGACACAGTAACCACGCCACCCAGTGAACAGCTAGAAGGAATAGATACTTCTGGGTGATGCTAACAAACTTGCTATCTGTCTTTGGTTATATCCAAGATGGTGCTGGCAATTCATTGACCGGATGTGTTTGCTCCACTTAGTAGAGCAGTCAAAAACAATTTCTGTCTTCCATAGCACACTGTTAGCTTAAGAGTCTCTTCTCTTCTTGTCTTTATTGCCTTCACAGTCATTTTGGAAACACTTGAAACAGCAGTTGTGTATCCCTTAGGTGAAGGTGGGCAGAGTGGATCCCAGGTTTGCCATGCTAAATCTAAGCTCTTGCAGCCTGCTGACCTTCCTCTGACTGTCTTTGAAACTAGGGTAAAAGCCAGAAAGGCACAGAGCCATCCAGAGATGGTAGCACAGGTAAATCTGGCCCAGAGAAAGACTCGGAGGCCATTCATTGAATTTAAACAAACTGAACCAGATCTTAACCTCAGTCCATTTTAACTCCAACTTGGTTTGAAGTTCTTACCAAGCCCAATCAAACTGACAGAAAATTCTCTTTGGTGACTAATTCTTCCAAATCTCTTTTTCTCTTTCAAAAAAATAAAAAAATTAAAATAACACATCTGGGATCTATTACACGGTGGTATATATTTCAGCCTATGTTTCTACTAATGCTTCAGCAAACAGAAACCACATGAATGTCGACTGTTCAAATACAGTAGCTGTTGGTCTGCCCCGAGTGAGGTGCAATGTACGGCTCACCATGGCAGGGATGAAAAAAAAAAACGGGTGCGACCTAAGTGGAATGCTCACCCCGACTGCCTTTGAATCACTTCTCATAGTGAAAAACGTGCACTTCACTCTTTTTAAAACTACTTAGAATAATGGAAAAATTAAATCTACAAAGTTCTAATTTGTGTGAAAGGCACATTCACCAGTCAGGAACACATCTGGCTGCTACTATCAGTACACTTATCCCCCAGTGGATTCAACTGCTAGGTGGCTATTTTGTTTTTGTTCTCATAATTTCTCAAATAGAAATCTTAGTTCAGGGCCAGCATGCCAGTGAGTCTCTTAGTCACTTTGTCATGGTTTTAGGATACTCTGCCCACAGGCGTGAAGTCCACATGGAAAGAATAAGGAGGCAGGGGCAGCTACATGACATCCGTGCTCTGCCCTCCCGCTTTGTTTTTAATCAGAAAAATCTAGACAAGTTCTCAGGAATGCAGAATCCTTGAACAAACTCCCATCTCATGGTCATGGCCACACCATGGGCACACCTTTGTCTGCAAGGCAGCCTAGAGACAATGAAGCCTTGACCATTCCAGCCTCTGTAACGGAGGGACAGGAAGTGGTAAGGATAGGTGTTGGGTTAGCCAGTTCCTGTGTCTGCCATCACGGATCTCAAAAAGCCTTCTTGGGCCTGTTGCAAATCTGCTCCCGACCGACTGCAGAAAACAACAGGGGACTCAGCCCGTGGAAGGCGGGAGAACATCAAAATCAGATTCACCTAAGTTTGGCCCCAGCCCTGTCCTGCGCTCGCTGAGAGCCAAGGCAGCCGCTTCTCTTTGACGCATATTCCTTCAGCTACAGCAGTGCCACTGCGAAGGCTGAATACTGTCTACAGTCAGAGGAAAGGACACCGGCGTTCTCCCCCAGGCCACAACCTCTCTGTTCAGGACAAGCTGAAGTAAAGGAAGCCACCCCCGCCCCCAAATTCTTTGACTTTGTTGTTGTTATGTTGGGATCTCAGATTTCGGAAGTCATGGGTGCTCCATTGCACTAGGAGGCCACACAGGATCTCAGACCTCGGATGGGCTAAACATAGTGGTAATTTCTGGATTGTGTGGTTGTCCTGTTGACTGGTGGGGTATAATCTTTTATGAATTTCCACATCTGATATGAAGGTGAAACTCTGGCATTTTGGAAAGCAATTGTTAGTGCTTGTGATGGCTCTTCTTGGTTGTCAAAGTGGCTACATACAGAATTAGCTAAGCACAAAGTGTCTGGGTCCACCCGCGCGAGATTTTTTTCTTAGTGAAATCATTTAAGGTGGGGCGAACCATCTTGAATCTTCCCGTGGCAGCCTATATAAGGACATGGAGGAAGGGAGCTTGCTCGTCACCTGTTTGCCCTCACTGTCTTTGCAAGTCCACACCCTCACTGACATTAGAGCCTGTCACGTCAGGATTCTGTATACTGAAGACGAGCGGCGATCTCCAGCCCCTTGGACTGAACACATCCTGGATTCCTGGACTTTCTTTCCATCAGAAGACAGCCATTGCTGGACTAGTGAGACCATAGCCTGTAAGCCATTCTAATAAATACACACACACACACACACACACACACACACACACACACTCATCCTACCAGTTAGGGGTTCTCAACCATCCCAATGCTGTGACCCTTTAATTCAGTTCCTCATGCTGTGGTGACCCCCAGACATAACATTATTTTTGTTCTACTTCCTAACTGTAGCTTTGCTACTGTTATGAATTGTAATGTAAATATCTGGTATGCAGGAGGTCTGGGATGCGACTCCCAAGGGGTTCATGACCCACAGGTTGAGAACCCTTGCTCTAGAGCACCCTGTCAAATACAGCAATCATAAATGACTGTGGTGGTATTTAGCTCTGGACTCTATGATGGGTAGAGCGTGAGATATCCAGACAAACAGTGTTGAGAGACATCAAGTCTCGCCTCTGCGTCCTCAAGAGCCAAGGTATTTGATGGAGAAGAAGGAGATGCATATATGATAGGAACAGAAGGAAGAGTCCCACAGCTCTGAAGCTGAGCTGGAAATAGCAACTGCAGAGTCATTAATTTACTAAGGATGACAAGCTACCAAGGCTCGTTCGCTCACCGTAAGTACCAGGTTGCTGTTTTTAAATATCAGAAGCCAGAGCTTTCCCAGAAAGAACTGATTCCGCACATGGAGCTAGGAATGCGAGATAAGCTTAGAACCCCTGTCCCTCAAAATAGAGACACCGATAACGTCTAGGACGGAGTCGGGGGCTCAGCTGCCAATCCCGAGAGCATGCTAGTGGTCAAAGGTCAAGTTTGGGTTCCATGGAGACAAAGACTTCCATGTATTAGATTCATTAAATGTTTGCATTTGTGAACTGGTAACGGTTTGGGTAGTGATTTTATTTTTACAGTCTAACTGGTGACAGAAGTAATTTACTGCCTTGAGAGCCAAGTAAAAAGAATAAGGCAAGCATTTGTCTCACCTTTTGCCTATAAACCATGCTACTGACTCACTCAGCGGTGTGTGAAGAATGCATCTTTGTTAAGCATTATTCTAGCTGAAAATCAAATGTGTTGTAGATTTTGAATATCCCCATTTTAAACCTTGGCAGCCATTACCTCCTCCAAAGGCGAGACAGTCCATGTAATAAAAGTCCCTGCCATTCTCGTGAACCAACTAAATGGCTGAATAGGAAGCTTGTGGGTGTCTCAGTCCAGCTACTCGGGTGCAGCTTAATCTAGAGGGAGTATTAGAGAGAGCTGCCTGGCTGCCTCATGCCTGGCCAGTCAGCAAGGGCAATGCACACATCAAAGCCCCCAGGAATCTTCAACAGGCAGCTTGCTTGCGAACAAGAGCAATGGATGAAGGGAAAGCTACCTAAGTAATGGGAATTACTTAGGGGACCAAAGACGTGCACTGGGGTAACAGAATGGGGAGATGAAAGAAAGGACGACTCTTACAGTTGGGACAGTGGTATTTTGGGAGTGAGGAAGGGGACACACAGCTTAGGACATCTGGTCAATTTCCATCTCAGGATCTGAGATGTTAAGGAGGACTGCCGTTTTGTTTTGCACGGGTTTTGTGTCTGCATTTTATTTCACAGGTTTTTTGTTTTGTTTTTTAGGAAAATGTGATTGATTTCAGTGCGGCCTCTGTGGCCTGACCACCAAACTGTGAATCACATCTTTCTACACATGAAACAGAATTTCCTTAAGAAAATAGATAAGAAAGAACATGCTTTAGGTTGAGTTGCATTTCCCTAAGCACGTCTATAAAATTCCAGCTCACACATACACACACACACAAAAAAAAAAACCCAAAAAAACCAAAAAACAAAAACAAAACCAAGAAACAAAACAAAACAAAAAAACCACTCTTCCTTCTCTAGAGAAATTCTCCTCAGGAGTATGTGCATACTCCTTCTAGGCTTGCCAAACCTCACAGTGAGAAAACATTTACTTTTCAAAGTCCAAGGAACATGCTATCCCCTACATAATTAAAAAGAAGCATGAAACTTTCAATTCTCCACCCATTTTATAGGGGAAAATAAAATAAGATGAAATCTCTGTGAATATACACGTGCACAAATTTATGCAGGCAAAGTGTGTGTGTGTGTGTGTGTGTGTGTGTGTGTGTGTGTGTATGTATGTGTGTGTGTGCCTCAGTGCGGAGAGACAAATGTCCTTGAAAAACAGTGTCTTTTCCAACCAGAAAAACTAGAGGGGAGCTCTTACCAAAAAATTACATACATCAAAGGAGTTCATTTGTCAGAAATTTCAAAACCAAGATTTGCACCCAATTCAGGGATTTTTTTTTTTTATCAGCAAGGGACCTTGCTGGCTTCTGAAAGGAGAATCCTGGGTCTCCCTGCATCTTTTGAAGTTCTATTTTTGCTTTATCTTCAAATGGCTTGACACAATCAACTCATTGATGTCCTTTGTCTTATAAACCCTGCATCTGTCCACAGCCCCACAGCAGGGCTGGAGCCCCTGACATGGGGGCAGCTACTCAGGGAGCTCTCGGATGTGTGGCGATTTGAACTTTGGGCTGAACTGTTGCCCAGTGGGATGCCAATGCTTTCAGCTTTGGGCTTCAAAGGCTGGGGACATCTGTACTCAGTGACCTTCGTGATGGATCTGACGGATCTCTCCCGCGGGATGGTGGGGCTGAGAGAGGAGACTGACATGACTCACTTACCTTCATTTTTCAAATTTGAGAGCCTGCATGTGTCTGAGACCCACCAAGAACAACAGACTCGCTTAGATCAAGGGCAGCCTTCCCACACGTTGTAGTGGTCACCAACGGGTCATTGGACTAATTTGCCATGAGATGACATGTGCTAACATGTATGTACCTCATTTGCATCATCACAGCCACCACACAGATAAACATGATCATCTTGCTTTTATTGATGAGGGATTTGAACCCAGGAGCTGAGACTGTGGTAACTTATCACCCCCACCTTCTTGCCGCATTCTTTCCATACCCAGGTGCTGATTTTTTCAAGGATTCTATTTCTGTTCATAGGCTCTTCATGGACTCTGGGACCCAAATTCCATTGGGCATTTATATCATACATTTTCATGCAGAGAGGAAGTGACAGACTGAGTCGGTATTCCTGGTACTGTCTTAGGCCCCAGATAAGCACTGTGTCTCTCAAGCCTTTTGGCTCCACGAACTAGCATGTCTACCAAGTAGCAAAAAAATTCTCAGATGTATCTATTTCAAAGGTTCATACCATTGTGTGTGTATGTGTGTGTGTGTGTGCCTATACAATCTAATGCAAGTATGTCTGCACATTTGTGTGTATGAAAATGCATGTGGAGGCCCGAGATCACCCTCATGGGCTATTCCCCATTGCTTGCCCACCTTGTATTATTAAGACAAGTTCTTTGACTGGGACGTGGGGTCACCGATTAAATCAGGCTCTTACAGGGATCTTTCTGTTTCTGTTTCTCCAGAGCTAGGTCCATGGCCAGTTTTTTATATGGCTGCTGAGAAGAAACCCAAATCCTCATTGTTACACAGCAGCAGCAAGCTCTTGGCCCATGGAGCCACTGCCTAGTTCCCACATATTCATCCGTTCGTCCTAAGTCATCTTGTTCATTTACACACTTTTGAAAAGCCCAGAGGAAGATAATGAATGCATTGGCTGCTTTTCTAGGGGCTAAACCCCAAGCTTTCCGTAGACTCCCTTAAGTAGGATGTGAGGGGCAGTAAAGGGAAAAGAGAAAATATTGGAACGCTCACACACGAGAAATTATCTCCTACACTTCGGGAATTTCTAATTGTCTTTATTCCACTCTTTGTTTACTGAAAAACTGGTGTTGAGTTTGTAGCCGGTCATAACCATAGACTTTGATCTTTTGGCTACAAACCTTTCCAATGAACTCTCTATCTCTCTATCCCTCTGTCTCTCCCTTACCTGCTCCCTCCCCTCCTCTCTCTCTCTCTCTTTCTCTCTCTCTCTTCCTCACCTACTCCTTCCTCTCTTCTCTCTCTCTCTCCCCCTCTTCCTCACTTGCTCCCTCCCCTCTTCTCTCTCTCTCTCTCACACACACAGACACACACCACACACACACACACACACACACACACACACACACAAAACGCCCTTGTTTTTTCAATCATACAGCCTCTTTGCCAGAAAAAAAAAAAAAAACATAGTCCATGAAGTGGAGTCAAAACTGTGACACGGGGAAGTCACCTAGAGATGTGGCATGGGTCTCCTATGTGGATCAAAGTTACCATGTCAAGAACAGATACAAGCTCCCAGATGGCAGAGTTGTAGCATTCAAGAACAGGAGCCCAGCAGCAGCTATGGTGATTCTAGACATAATGACTTCTTCCCCAAGAGGCTCAGCAACCTAGAAACTGTTTGGCACAGAGTGGTGGTCCTCACACATGAGTCCTAGATCACCGGAGGCATCAATCGGAAACTTGTTAGAAGCACAAAATTTTAGACACCATTCCAGACCTACCAATCAGAAACTCTGGGGACAGAGCCCAGCAGTCTATATTTTAACAAGCCTTCCAGAAGATTCTGAGGCATACTCATCTGAAAAATCATCGAGTTAAAGATCTGGTTTCAACTGATCTAAGCTTCTTGCCTCTGAGTAGCCCTTTCCTGAAGTGATTGAGAGCTAATCCTGGTAACAGGCGGATTTAAGTGAACAAGCTAAAGTTGAACGGAGACTCAAGTTTTCTCTGTCTTAACCTCTCATATAAATTCTTCTCCAGAAGGGAAATCATCTTTCCATTTTTTAAAAAGGGCCTGTTGTTTTGTGGTGAGAGGAATGCTCTGCTAATTTTTATGATGATGGCTTCTGTTATGAACAGGAAGCCTGGGCGGGGGGGATCTTCGACGTGAATTTTTTAAAAATCGAGCCCTTTTGTTTCCGTTCCTTGGAAGAAAAAAAGGCGTCATTGTGAAGAGACATCAAGTGACGTCAGAGGCGGACAAGTCACCGTTTGAGAAAGGGAACCCTGTGTGCTGAGCCATGGTGGAGTCTCCTCAGACACAACTGCAGACTCCCTTCTGAGACAGCTGAAAGGATGTGGACCACAAGGGCCCTGGAGAGTTTGCTTTTGCTTTGGCCATGGGCTCTTTGCAGTGTCGCTGGCTTTAGGACGACACAGCCCCTGGGCGTCTGGCTTCTTGGCAAGACTAATCTTCAGGAACACTGCCCGTTGATGTATCTCAGGTGGGTCCTCTCCCAGAGTGTTGCCCTGGTGACCAAGTGCTGGGGGAGGGGGTGTCTATATAATCTACAGTCTGTAAAAGGCATTCCCAGGGCTCAGGACATAAGTTAAGGATCTCTAACACCCAGGTTAAAACCTGGCCGTGGAGGCATATGCCTGTGTTCTCAGCTTTGGGGAGGAGAGAGGAGGATTCCTGGGGCTTGTAGACCAGGCAGTCTAGTTGAACTGGTGAGCTCTAGGTTCAGTGAGAGACTCTGTCTCAAAAAATAAGGTGGAAAATGACTGGGAAAGACACCTGACATTTGACCTCTGGCCTCTACATATACATATGAACAAGTACATGCTCTATACATGCACACATGCACGCACGTACACACACACACACACACACACACACACACACACACACGTAATTCATCTTTATCTAGTCAACTGCATTAAGTAGGAAAATTATTATTGTTTCTATTTCACAAGTAGGAAAACTGAGAATTAGATCAGAGAAATGTGAGCTTTTCAGACAAATTGAAATGGTGGAGCTAGGTGTCTTTGTTTTTCAGATAAAGACCAGTTTCCACTTCCCAGTTGAGGAAGCTGACATCCAGTGGGTAGAAATAATTTCTACACCCCAATAAGCCTCTCCATCGATGCAAAAATCTAAATCAGACCAAATCAAACCAAATCGAACCGATTTAGAAAAAGCCCAGGTTTAATATGCTCCCAGAGAGGAGATGGGAAACCAAGTGTTTCTTTTCTGGGGGACAGTTTAAATACCATGTGGAAGTGGTCTTGAGCATCTCTGGGGAGGGGTTATCATTTGGTGGGCTTTCTCAGAGGCGGAGTACGAACCGAAGCAGCTTCAGGGGAGGGGCTTGCGATGGAGGTTCCACCCATACATTCCAGACTCTTTGGAAATAAGGATGCCAGGGACTGAGGCGAAGCTTCTACCCTAACAATAAAGTTTGGAGCTGGGGAAATAAATGCCATTCAAAACTACAGTTTCTAAGGCCAAGTTCGCTCTCCAGGTGAAACAGGTACTCTGAATTAGCCTGTCCAGGAAGGATCATTGCCCTCATAGGCATCAACTTACAAATAAGTTGCTTACTTAAAATCCAATATATCCCAATGTATTAGCCAAGGTCTTCCAGAGAAATTGGCTCCATAGGGCAATGCAGACATAAAATAAGGATTTTATTCTGGGAATGCCCTTGTGGGAAGGTTGTGCGTACCTTCTGCAAGCTGGGGACCAGGGGAGCTGCCGGTGTAACTCCTCACCTGAAGTTGAAGGCCTAGCAACTGTGAGGGCCATTGATATA
Source organism: Ondatra zibethicus (assembly GCA_004026605.1). NCBI lineage: Eukaryota > Metazoa > Chordata > Mammalia > Rodentia > Cricetidae > Ondatra > Ondatra zibethicus. The sequence continues at coordinate 56,682 of PVIU01010882.1, read as the reverse complement.
AGCCCTTCTCACCCAGAGTCTAAAAGTCAGAGAACCCAGAGTTCTAATGCTCAAGAGCAGAGGAAATGGACATCCCAGCAGAGAGGGGGGAGATGGGAGAAAGAGAGAGAGAGAGATTTGCTCTACTCTTGCCTTCCTGCTAGTCCCTCAGAGCATGGGGTGGTGCCCTTCCACATGGAATTGGGCCTTCTGTTTTACGAAGTCCACTGACTTAATCACTAATATCTTCTCTAGATACATACTGCCATTCTTCTTGGGCACCCAAACCATCCCAATGCCATCTTATAAAGAGCACGGAGGAGACTCACACTCTTGCTATGGAGCTGTGACAAGGATTTGCCACCTCCACTGCACTCTGAGTGCCCAGCGTGCAAACCAGAGGCAGATGCCAAGGCTGGGAGAGCGGATCTGCCCACAGAGGCAGTGCCTTTAAACAGTTCACACGTCCAGCAGGGCGGGCTGACTCAGAACTGCCTGTCTCACAGGGGCTTCCACTGCTGCTCCAAGCAGTCCAGTTATGTCAGCTTCCAGCAGGTTTGACTCACGGTGGGGCCATCCGAGCCCAAACGGGAGCCTGCAGCCTTCTGCTTACACATGGATACAGAGATCTCAATGCCCCAGGAATGAAGTTCAAAAGGGAATGGAAACAAGAAAGCTTGAAGCGTAAAAGCAGCAAGAAACAGCAAGAAATCTTCTGCCTGGTGGTTAAGTTCATTCATTCTCTCCTTTAAGATGGCTTTAATATCTCCCTTACTAATAATGATAGTTATGGTAACATGGAAGGAAAATCAATTAAGTAAAACCGCAATTCCCTGGTATGAAAATAGCTTTTACTAGGAATTTTTGGCTTTGAGGGTCACAAGGAAAATATCTGTCTTTAAAAAAAAATATTTTTAAAGGAATGAATTCTGAATCAAACATCTTTGTCACCTCTCAGTCCCCGGTCTAGCTCAGAAATGGACATGTGTCTCAAGTTAGGTCAATATGTTACTGAGGATTCTGGGAAGGCAAATGTGCTGCACTCAAGGGAAACTTCTGGAAGAGATGACCTGTGGTCCCCAGGGCTGTCAATAAGGAAGACAGGTAACCATCGTGTTCCTAACTGGGCCACAGCGGAGTCCAACGAGTTCCAAGCAAACAAGCAAAAGGAAAATAAATAGAAGACTCAAGAATGAGGGCAGGTCTTGGTGTGTGGCTTCCCCCACTGGAGAGCCAGGGCCTCCAGGATCATAGGAGTGGATGTCCAGTGTGTCTGTCTGGCACTGTGTTTTGGTTCCTTTCCTTGTTCACGGTGACAGAAAACCTGACAAAAGTCAGATAGGGGAGGAAGGATTTGCTGTGGCTCCTCAGGGAAGGCATGGAGAGGTCCATGGCAGGGCAGCATCCATGGAGGGGCCTTGGGGTTTGGCAGATCAGGTAGCAGAGAGATTGGGCCCCAGAGAGAAGGGAAGTAGGTTTTACCTACAAGCATAGCCTGGGAAGAAAAGAAAGAGCAAGCAGATGGCAACAGAACCTGGGGTTTCTCCAGGCCCATGGCTGAAAATTTAACGTGGGGATATGTCATCTATTTCTGAGGCTAAAATATAGGGACCGAGCTCAACACTCCACCAAAGATTTGGGTAACATGCAGTAAGCCGGAGGAGGGCCTAGCAAATGCATCAGGCCTTAGCTTGGCACGATGCCCCCAGCCAGTCATATGCGCAAGACCATCCAAGCCACGGCCACAGGCTTCTCTCCTCTGAGCTGGCACACACTGAGCCAGCGAGGTACTTTCAGGGAGTGTGGAGGAAGCGTTAGCCTTTTATTAGCTTAAGTACTTTACCAGAGTCTAGATTACATCCAAACCTGAATGTTTTCAACAGCAAACTCACAGTGGCCTTTCCAAAAGCTTGCCCGTGTTTCAGTCAAGAGGCAGGCTGTGTCGGTTAAAATGGAGAACCAGAAGACAGCCGTTCAGAGCTTAAAGCTTGTATTGGATGAGACTTTTCATGCCTTTCTGCGCCGCAGACATCCAGCAAGGCTGCAGGAGTAGATGCATTCATCTCTTAGGGAGACTGGCTCTTGCTGAATTAGCTGCCTCCTTATCTTGAAAGAGGTTCAAGGTCGGATTGAAAAAACAAAAACAAAACCAGAAACCCACTGGGCTGGATTTAACTTGAGCACAAATTTAACTTGGCCAAGCATTTCAGTGCTTGGCCTCTCTGAGCCTGTATCCTTCTCATCTATGAAGAAAGGGGCAGGGACTGAACTAACCTAACATGGGGATGCTTTGTATAGAGAAACATCCTTCTGAGGAATGAAAATCCCAATACTGTTTGGGAGAAAAGACCGTGAGAAACCTTTGGCTTGAATCCTAGTTCTGCCACTCGCTAAAGGCATGGATTTTGTTCATTCACTCTTTGGTTCTGGCCATTGATTCATTATCAATAAAATACAACTCATATAAAAAAAACTGTTTGGGGAGTTTTAGAAGTGTTTCAAAGTTGATGTGGGGAAAACAACCTGCGCAATGGATCATTGAATAAAAACAAAAACAGAGCAGGGGAGGGGGCTCACTAGTGTGAGGGCCTGGGCCTGGTTCTCAAAACTCACGTTTAAAGAGCTAGGGGCAGACGTGCACTTATTATCCAGTGCTAGGACAGGCGAGTCCCTGGGGCTTAGGGGGCAGTCGGGCTGGTTGAAATGCATCTTTTCTAGCTGGTAAGAAACCCCAACTCAACAAATAAGGAGGATGGAGCCTGTGGAATGACGGCCAAGGTTGTCTTCTGGCCTCTACAGGCTCCAGCACATGCACAAATAAATACAAATCAAACATGAGCTCAAATATTTATCGCGTACTACGTGCCATTTACTACAGTAGCTTTTGGGCAACACACTGGGGAAAGGACCAGGAAACTACAGCCCCTAACCTCACAGAGCAGATAGCTAAAGGATTAGAGCCATATTCATCATTGCATCATCGTCTGACGAGCCAAGATCCAACAAGGACAGCAGCAGGATGGTTGCATAACAGACGTGGCAAAGGCTAACAGTTGCTTTTCCCGACTTCTCTCTCTCTCTCTCTCTCTCTCTCTCTCTCTCTCTCTCTCTCTCTCTCTCTCTCTCTCTCGCTGTTGCCCCAAAGCCACCAAAGCCACCAATCTCCAAATGATTCTTGCACAGCCTTTCTCATAGGTCGTTAAGGAGAACTCAGCACTTCCAAGCTATGCTTCTTTAATAACAGAGGCCCTGGGAGGATTAGCTTTATCTCAGTTGTAAATCTTGCATACAATAACTCAAGACTCCTGAAAGTGGGAAGCCAGTCTCCAAACGGATACTGCCCAGCTAGTGATTGGTCATCTCTGTGGAAAGTGGACTTGATGATTCAACACATCCTGCTGTAGTCAGTCACCACCCCCAAAGCGAACTAGAAAGAATGAGGGCTTTCTGCCCACTCTACACCCACCTGGCGCCAGGTAGATGTGAGGGCCCCAGGGGAGCATGCCAGATGGTGTCGGACATGTCAAAGAGCCAAAGAATGGGAGAAATCTCACTCCAATATCCTGAGACATTAGCTTGGTGAGGCATGTCACGTTTGGCTGCTGAGTGAAACTTGGTCAAGCCTCCTCTAGTGTCTGGCTCACTATTTTCTCCTTCACAAATGGGGATTGTCTAGGTTGAGCCCAGGCACAGTACCATCTTCATTTAGATCATGAGGTACAAGTGTCCTGTAGCTTTAAAATTCAGCGTTTAATTTACATATCTACACCCACAGTTTCTGTTTAGATCTTATCACATGTCTGGGTTATTGCAATAATCTAACAAGAGTCTTTCTCGCTTCAGTGTTAGTCACATGGTCCTTTTAATCCACTTAATTCCTTCTGCATTTCAAATATCAATTGTTTCCTGCGCAAAAGTCTGGAGATGTCTCACGTCTCTAGGATCAAGTCCAAAACCTCTAGCATGCACTTGTGGGGTGCACTGTGGATTGCCCACTCACAGTCTTTCCTCCTCCTCCTCCTCTGTGGCCAACCAAAGGGATAAACTAGGGTTGTTGTAAGCCACTCCTTGCAGTAGGCATACAATGGAAAGCTAACTAACAGTGGACCCAGGGATGTGCCAGCTCTGCCATCATAAGAGAAAGTGAGAGAAAGAAAGGCTGTTATTTGGGTGACTCTGAGTCATTGCATTACATTAGGTAATTCACCCCAGTTTGTCTGGTATTTTCCCACCGTTAGCATGAAAGCTCCCTCATGGGGAGGGACATATGTGTCTTGGCTGACTTCTAAAAAAAATATGGCTTAGGGGGAAGTTTTGAGTCACTGGTATTAGGATTCAGGCATGATGCTGGCCTGCCCTGCCATCTGGCAAGATCTACCCAGGCAGTACCCTGGCCGGCCCAGGGTCCTAGTCTATATGCAGATTCAAGGTCTCTTTAAGAAACAAGCTCTGACCTCTCCTGGTCTCTTCCCCCACCCGGCCTCCCTTCCTCTGAAGGGGCAGGCAGAAGTTTTGCTGCTTCCTCTCTCTCTCTCTAGCCCCCCTTATTGGCAGAGGCTGCTTGTTAATTGCAATACTGTTTGGCCAATAGCTTATGCATATTTCTAGCTAGTTCTTACACCTTAAATTAACCCATTTCTATTCATCTGTGTTGCCATGTGGTTGTGTCCTACCCATAAGGTTCCATCCAGCATCTGGCATCTGTCTCCTGCAGCAGCTACATGACTTCACTCTGACTTCGCCTCCTTTCTCCCAACATTCAGTTTAGTTTTTTTCTGCCTAGCTCTATTCTGCCCTGCCAGAGACCCAAAGCAGCTTCTTTATTAACCAATGGTAATAAAACATATTCACAGCATACAGAGGGGAATCCCACATCACTCTCTCTTCCTCTTCTCTTCCTCTCTCTCCCTTGCCATCCCCCCAATAAAACTTCCCACTTAAGTTCTGTCTGCCTGACCATGTTTGTCTCTCACCCGCCATGGGCTCTCCTGGTGATACCGTTGGTGCCGTATCATAACAACTGGAATTATGGGATGTTAATCTCTCCTCTTTCATTTATATTTCCCAGTAGTTTATATGCTAACTTTAAGTTTTTAAAGAAGATTCAAGGGCTTGGATGATGGTGCAATTGTGCTTTCCTTGTGAGCACAGGACATGCATTGATCCCCAGAATGCATGCAAAAATGCTGGTGTGTGTGTGGGGAGGTGGGGGTTGATGTGTGTTTGTAATCCCAGCAATGGGGAGGCAGAGACAGGGCAACCTCTAGGCTTCACTGATAGCCAATCTACTCAGCTCAGGAGAGACCCTGTCTCCAATGAGGTAAGTGATGTTGCTGAAGATGACTTCAGAGGTTGTCCACTAACCCATACACACATACTTGCATTCTGTATGCGCGCGCGCGCACACACACACACACACACACACACACACACGGTCTCTCAAAAAGTAAAAATAAGTAAATAGCAATAATAATTCTAGGAATAGAAAAGTGATCTTTTCAGTCCTGAATGCTTCCAAGGGTCAGAACCTGGCCTTGATGGACAGATAATATATTTTGTTTTATATGTGTTTTAATTTTTAAAAATGAATTCGCTAGATCACTTTCATTTTTATAAGTTGATTAAATATAAACCAACGATGAATAAGAAATGATTAAATAAGCAAATAATGATTTTAAGAAATTAGAGGGATTCAAAAGATGTATTTAAAAATACCCCTCAGTCCTTTGGATGATATTAAAATTCAGCTTCTAATCTTGGTTATCCAATGACATCCAAAGGCTGGCCTTCTTTCCAGTGTAACTTCTGGAGGTCTCCACACACAGTCAGCTAAGGTAGCGCCAACAAGCCCTGGATGCGGCTCTGGACCACACTACAGTGATATCTATCAGTGCAGAGAAATAGCTAACTTCCTTGGAAGGGCATTGCTTCCCTGCCTCACCTCCATCCTCCGTGGCATTTTGCCTTTACCAAGGCCCTATAGATGGATTTATTTACCTGCCTTTTTATTGTTTCTCAGGTGTGAGCTCTACTACAGAGAAATAGATCTTGGTTACATTCAGGGGGAAAAATGTCAACAAATTGAAATTTAAAAACAGTGGAATAGCTTTAACAATGAGGTGGTGCGTTTCCCCAATACCAGAGTCATTCAGGAGAAGCCTACTGCCAATAAAAAGGAAGGAAACATGAACAGGACAGGATTAAAATTTGCTCTTAAAGGCCCTTGCATCTCTAACCCACACCATGTTGTCAACAGCTGGGGGCAAACACAGAGCAAACTCGTTGGATGAGGAGGAACTCGCAAGGCCTGAGAGCTGAAAGAAAAGAAAACAACCGGACCGTGATTTCAAGGTTAGACCCAAAGCAATCTGGCAACTTCACCGTGATTTCAAGGTTAGACCCAAAGCAATCTGGCAACTTCACCGTGATTTCAAGGTTAGACCCAAAGCAATCTGGCCACTTCAAAGCAGGAAGAAAAACTTTAGCGCACCCCAGATGTGGTAAACCATCCCCACCTAGTCCAGGAGAAATCACTTCTTTCGTTTGCTCAGCACCGTGTGGCTAGATAGAAGTGTACTTTTGTGGTAGCCCAGTTCTCCTTCATGGTGCTGGGACAGGAGAACCATATTCTTCTCAGAAACCTACTAGGTGAGGGTTGACATCTATTGGCAACTTGGCACGATCTAGAATTCCTGGGGAGATCTGCTTCTGGGCACGCCTGTGAAGACGTTTCTAAATTCGGTTCATTGAGGTGGGGAGGCCAACCCTAAATGTGGACAGCACCATCCGGAGGGCTGGGGTTCTGGTCTGAGTAAATGGGAGGAAGCCAACCAATTGTTGATATCACGTGACCCCTCCCGCTTCCTCCTCGGTGACTTTCCTGCCACGATGGAACTGGGAGCCTCTCTTCAAGTTGTTTTTATAAAGGAATTTTGTTGAAGCAACACCTGCTGTAACTAATACACAGTAGGGCAGATGAAGAAACCGAGTTCAGGGAAGTTGAGCGACTTGCATGCCTTCAACAAAGCAACCCTCAGGGCCTTCCTAGCTAGCTCACCGAGCTGTTTGGGTTTACCTTAGAATTATATCCAGACGTCAAATCACAGTCTTGAAGTGAAGAAACTCCTCCAGGGGGTCATTGGCCACATTGACCTTCTAATGCTTTCCCTTTAGGAGGTTCCTTCTGTCATCTTCCCACAGCAGGGAATGTTGTCCAACCATCTTTCCTCTTGCCTCTCTCAGATCTTTCTGCCACAAAAGCCTGATTCTTCTTCCGATATAGAGCTTGGACAGGTGGCCTCCATCTTCCTCAGGATGGCCCTTCCCGGACCCAAAGCTTGTTATTAGGCCGACTCTTCATCTTTTCCATCTCCAGACAAAGTAATTGGCTTAACCTTTCCCCCAAATGACAACTACCCTCTTGAGTATCAAATGCCCTTTTCATGTAAATGGAGAATTCCAGAGCTGCCACTTAACACCCCCCCCCACTCCCAGTCTGGGGCTGGACTGCCATCCCCAGAGACTCATCCCTATATAATCCAGCCATTTTGGTCACCCACCCCTTTTGTACCTTTGGCCTCCAGGCTGCTGCACCTGGTTCCCGTCTCCCCCCCATCCCTTCCCCCTCTTTCCACGTGGCCTAGTTCAGTCTGGTCCTATCCAGTCTGGACTCACCCAGATGTGTCCCTGCCTCTACCCACACTCTTCCTTTATCTACAATAAACTTTCTCCTTCACCATGCCTAGGAGCAGCCACGCCCCTTCCTCTTTCTTTCTTTCTTTCTTTCTTTCTTTCTTTCTTTCTTTCTTTCTTTCTTTCTTTCTTTCTTTCTCTTTTTTCAATATCCTGAAGTCCATTGCTGGCAATACTTTTGTAAACTCACATTTGCTTAACTAAGGTTTTTTTTGGAGCACAGCGGCCTTGTATCTTCTCAGCAGAAGAGTTACGTGAAGAACTTCAGCTGTTGTGACTCAAACCATCTTTTCGCCGGGCAGGTATGAGTTCAACAGTTTCCTTCCTGATGAGGCTGGAGAGACGGCTTAGGGAGAAAGAGTATTTGCCGAGCAAACATGAGGGTCTACGTTCAAATCCCCAGCACCCATGTAAAAACTGGGTGTGGATACAAGCACGCCTTCGAAAAGCTGAGACAAGAGGACTGCTGGGCTTCCTGAAGACAGCCCAGTCCCAGGTTCAGTGAGAGACCCTGCCTCAAGGGAACGAGATGGCGAGAGACAGGGAAGGACACCATGTGTCTCCACACATGCATGGACACGTGTACTCGCACACAAGCAAACACACACATCACACACCAAAAAATTAATTAATTGAAAAGTAGCTGTTTTCCCAAGCTCCTATTTCTTCCATAAAAGACATTACTCTATGCCTTTGATGGTGGATACAACTCACAGTGTCCAGAAAAAGATTTACAGCCTTTGATATGTATTTCAATAGACGGGGATGTTAATATTGCAACCTTAGCCACTCTTAGCGAATGTCTTCCGGCCCAGCAGGGGCCCAAGATGGAGAAAGAGATAGTCTCAGTTAAAATGCTCCACCATACCCCTGCTGGAAGGGCTGGCTGAGAGGCCAGGAGCGCTTCCTGCCTGCTCCTCTTTGTTCCCCCACACCTGCCCTGCGAGGCATCAGATGGCAAAGTAAACAAACCTCTCCAGAGAATCACTTTTATCATTGCACCTGAGAGGTCCCACTCTCTGTGATCAGAGCCTGTGGCACAAAAGCCACCCTGTCTCTGGGGCCCATTTGCTGTGTGCATGGAGGGCTCCTGAAGACTGATATCAAGAAACAAGAGGGTGTAGAATCCCCAGCTTGTTCTGGTCTCACACCCTCCTAGAGTTCCCCTGGTATCGAAGATCTGAGCCAGAGGCTGCCCGTTGTTGTTTATTTAGTTACTTGGTCTGGAACAGGCTTGGTGTTCTCTTTTGTGAAGCATTTAGGCCCCATCCCTCTTATCCAAAATACTTGAAACCAGAAGTGTTTCAAATTCTGAATTCTCTTGATTTTGGAAAACTCTCAGGCACACAGTGATCTCCGGGGAGAAGTGATACGCTTAAGTATTTGTGTTTCACATACACCTTACACACACAGCCTGCACGCAGGTCCTCTAAACGGCAATACCGTTAGCGTGTCTGTGTTCTGACCATGACGCCTCCCTCACATGAGGTCAGATGGAAATCTTCCATCATGGCATCTCATTGATGCTCAAACAACTTGAGGATGCAGTCTCTTTGATTTTGTACTTCAGGTGCAGCTGGACCTCTGTGGGCTGCGAGATCGGAGCCGGCAGAGCTGCTCTAGCTCACTAGCCTCAAAGTGAGCTCTGCCAACCAATCAACCCTGAGAGGAAACAACGTGAGTTGGACACTTCAGTGACTGTTAGCTTCAGGCATTGGACCTTGGGAAGGTCTGCTGATAGAGACATTGCTGTTAACTCAAGCCTGAAAGATCAAAGGACTCAACTCTTTTTGGTGTAAACTTAATGTTACCCAAAGAAAAGGTTTACTTTGTTTTCTCTCTATTTTTTTAAAAAGATTTATAGAATGTCTCTTTTGAAAATGTATCTTGTGCACATTGGTGTTTTGTCTATCTATCTGTGGAAGGGTGTTGGAATCTGGAGTTACAGACAGGTGTGAGCTGCCATGTGGATTCTGGGAATTGAACCCAGTCCTCTGGAAGAGCAGTCAGTGCTCTTAACTGCTGAGCCATCACTCCAGCCCCCCTTAACTTGTTTTCTTTATTGGATTCTATTTATTTATTGTGTGGGGTGGGTGGGTGGAATGGGATACACACGCAGAAGTCCTAGGACGACTTCCAAGAGTCACTTCTCGGTGGGTTCCGGGACTGAACTCAGGTCTTCAGACCAGGAGGTGAGCAACTTTCCAGGTGAGCCATCTCCCTGGTCCCAAAGAAGAGACGTTAAGAGTATATGAAAGTTTTCTTTATCAGAGAAAATTAATTTCAGAATCTAGAAAATATAATAAAAGTCTGGGGGTGTGTACACAGCACTGTTTTCTTAGTATACACAGATCTATGGTTTCACTCAGAGAAAGAGAGAGGGAGGGAGAGAGAGAGATCAGTCATTATCTCTTTCCTGAGAAAATCAATATCCTCTGACATTTAGGTGTTTATATTCTTAACAACCAAACAGCACTACACTTGCTAAGTTTAAAAGCACTAGACATGGCTGTCAAATGTAAATATCAACAGATCTAAATAAGCAAACCAGGAGGTCATATGCCTGTGTACTTAAAGGGAATATGAGAAAACAAAGACAGAAACAAATGGGGGGAATTACTCGCATGGTAGATACCCAAGTATTGATACGGAGCATGGGAATTTCAGACGTAGGGTCAAAACTCATGGTCCTGAGGCCCAGTGGCCGAATGACCCACATAAGACACAGGCAGAAAGGGACATAAGAGCCAGCAGAGAAAACACATGGAGTGAGAAAATGTCCAACTCTGTAACCCAACAGGAAAACACAAACTAAAGTGATGTCAAATTTACATTTGATCTTGGAAAGCAAAATTCCAATCATTTTTAGGGTAGACAGTCATAGCATGATAAATGGACATATCAGTAGTGAAATGGTAAAGATGTAATTCTTAGGGAAATAAATATGATACTTCAGCTTATGGGCCATCACAAACACTTATTTCTAACCTAGTGATTTCATGTGTGAAGTTCCCATCCAAAAGGGGTACTTTACAATTGGAGGACAAAAAGCTCTGTGTAGATTTGATCAACAGCAAGTAAGACTTCAGGTAGATTATGATATGTACACATGAAATAATAGTGCACAGCTATTAAAGTAGAAACTATGAGAGATCTAAATAAATTAAGAAAAATGCCTACCCTGAATATTTAGTGAAAAATGATACCAACATATTATCTATGCAATGCAATTTAAATAATTTACAGTAATGAAATTTGAAGCAACACCAAAATGACCATAGAAGTTTATTTTGCTTTGCCTAATGCAAGTATAAACTGATTTATAGTTTGTTCAGTTCAAAGTTCCTTAAGAAAGAAGACCTCTTTCTTGAAAAGTTTTCTCACTGACACCACAGGAGTAAGCAGACTTTCTGTTGGCGCTTGATTCATGGTCCAGGAGGGATGGGTGTATGGCCAGGGGAAGTTGGGGGCTAGTACTGTTAGATGCCTCCTGGACACTGCCGGCTCCTTGTTGTGAGTGAAACCTGCCATTACCATCATCTTCCTCCAGACTGACCTCACATGTGCCCTTGGATTTGGTGCTGGGTAGGGGGTGTCTGCTGAAGATGAGGGAAGGCTGAAGATGATTTTCTGAGCTCTAAGGAGGTGGTGGTGAAATAGGCAGTGTAGGAAAAGGCGAGGGACTGAGGGCAAACTGTCTGACTGCCTTATCTTACTGAGTACCAGGGTTACAGGTATACATCTCTATGTAGGCAGGGGCTGCTTGTTTGTTTCCTGGCCACCCAGACCTGAAATAATGACACAGAAACTGTATTAATTAAAACACTGTCTGGTCAATGAGTCTAGCATATTTTTAGCTAGCTCTTACATCTTAAACTAACCCATTTCTATCAATCTGTGTATTACCACAAGGCTGTGGCCTATCAGTAAGGTTCCTAAGGTTCCAGCATATCCTTCGCCTTAGGCAGCTACAAGGCATCTCTCTGACTCCACCTACTTTCTCCTCTATCTCTGCTTGGAATTCCTGCTTTGCTATATTCTGCCCTGTCGTAGTCTAAAGTAGCTTTATTCATCAACCATTGGTAGCAAAACACATTCACAGCATACAGAAGGGACTCCCACTGCATCACTATGTCTTTTTTTTAAAAAATAGATTCTGGGTACCTTAAGTCATGAACTCATGTTTACACAGTAAGCAATACAGCCATGGAGCCATCATCTCTATCTTTGCATTCCCGCCAACGGGTTGAATATGCTGGATGATCAGGCAGAGGGACTGAAGGATGAAATGGTTTTCATTAAAAATTTTTCTTTCTGAAAATTCTTAAGTGTCTGTATAACCCTGCCATACAAAAGTCTCATGTCCACATCGGCTGTTGACTATTTCCTTCTGTCCCAATAGGCTCAACTGTAGCTGTTGCTTGTCCTGTCAGGTGAACATAGGGAAAGAGCTACTCCCAGGACCTTTGCTGAGTCATCAGATGTTGGAGGTGTCTCTGTAACCATGACAGCTGTGCACTTCCAGAAGACTAATGACTGTCACCAAGTTTGCTGACTCTGCCACTCACTAACTAGTATCATGCTAGGTACTTCTCATGCTCTAGAGACAGCAGCATTGCAGCCTTTTCCAAACAGAGAAACTGAGGCACTAATGGATGGATTGGGTATCTTACCCAAGATCAAATGACTAGTTGAAAACAGGTATGGGCTAGGGAGGGGCCAATCAAATGATAAAGTACAAATCAGTATCTGAATCCAGGTGTCTCTTGAAGTCGAGTTGAGACCGCTGTCCAACTTCCATATAACACACACCAGCGGTTACTTCAAGTTCACCTGCTTCCCTGTGCTTAACCAGCTCACCCCTGTCCATTGTTTAACACGGATCATCCCCTCCACCTCTCCAAGGAAAACATCTGGAGGGAGAAGCTGAACTTCAGTGTGGGTGTTAGTCAAAGAGGATGCTGGAGAAATGGGGTATGTCACATGAAAAGGAATACCTTGGACCAATGCAGGACCAGAGACTGGGGAGTCTTGGAGCAGGTTTGGGTAAGTGGCCTAGAAGGAATAAGAGTGGGTGTTTGGGATGAATATTCCTGGGTTTGGGAACATACCTTTATGTGTTTGGGGGAAAATATGGATGGGCTCCAAGGGTCAAGCTGTACCAGTTCTGGGGCTTGGTGGATATTCCCTCTTTACTGTGCATTCCACACTAATGTAAAACATGGGAGAAGTATTGGGTCAAAGCAGGCCCAACATGATATAGGGGCTGGGAGGCTCCCAGCTCTGGAATTTAGGAGTACTAAATGAATTTCTCTGAACTCAGTTCAGTTATCAATAGAGAAAATGGTACCTACACTGTGGGTTACAAAGCCATGGGTTACATGAGATTCTGCAGAGGAAGCATTAAGCACAAAGTGCACACAGTAGGTGTTTGGTAACAACAATCTTCACTTCATCTCCAGTGGTCTGAATATTAAATGCTTTTCAGAGAACCATCAGTCAGAGACTTGGTCCTCAGGGAATCACTGTGGCGAGGTGGTGGAACCTTAATGGGAGATCTTTAGGTTGTTGGCGCCATGCTTTCAAAATATATTATGGGACTTTGGCCCTCTCGTCTTCTGCTTCCTACAGATGAGGTGAACGGTTTTGTTTTCATACATGTTCCTGCCATGATGTATAAGCTTAAGACATGGGGCCAGTAGACCATGGACTGAAGTCTCTCAGACTGTGAGCCAAAGCAGCCCTTTCTGCTTTTCGTAACGTGTCTCAGGCATTTGGTCATCATGCCAGAAACTTGGCTTCTCTCTTTGCTTAATCTCTTGGCTAATTCTATCTTTCAGTTGTTTTATAGAGTAGAGCCATGTCGCTAAGGTATAAATCCTATCAGGGAAGGGTTATGTCTGTTATTGATTTTGCTTCTTGGTTCATTCACTCATTCATTCATCATTCATTTATTCATTCATCACATACCATTTGCTTTGCAGCTGATACTGTGGAGTTGAGCACTTGGTAGAAATAATGAACAGTAAATGCGTATTTATTTTAAAAGGGTCTTTGGCGGGCAATCAGCGCATGGGGCTATGTCACAGTCCATTTGCACATCGGAAAATGGTGCCTGGGAAAGGCCCATGAGCTATGGCATTGTACAACTCTGGACCCTCACACAGCAGTTCAGAGGAGCCATTCCTAGGAGGACTCCCCTTTCCTTTCTGATTGAACAGACAGCCCCAACCTCTACCTTTGGCATCACCCCTCCCTGCCTTTTAAACACTTTCTAGGTAAATAATTCAATCTATTTCATCTATAAACTGATGGAACTTTCAGTTGAAAGCGATTTTTCACTTAGAACAGAAATTGATACATGTTCACTTATGAAGGTTTTTTTTTTTAAAAAAAAAAGCAAGAACAATCAGGACATAACACGTTTAGAATATTGATCTCTCTGCCCCATAGAGTGCTCATAGTCAGCACCTTGAGAGCAGACAACTTTCTAGAATGTATGTAGCATGTAAATGGTGTAGTGGATGCCTGAGATGGGATTGTTGCGTGCCCGACACGGGATTGTTGCGTGCCCGACACGGGGTTGTTGCATGCCCGAGATGGGATTGTTGCGTGCCTGAGATGGGATTGTTGCATGCCTGAGAAGGGATTGTTGCATACCTGAGACAGGATTGTTGCATGCCTGTCAGTCTGTCTTCTGCCTTTCTAATGTCCTCTTTAGATTCCTCTACTTCCCTTCTGTGAATTCAACAACAGAAGAGAACCGTCTGTGTGGAATTGAAGCCAAGGATGGCTGTGTGTGGGATTTGAACTCTTTCCTAAGTTTGTGTGGGCACGTGTTAACTATCACAGGCCTTCTGTAGTAGAGGAGGGAATGTGTGCACTTTAAACCCACCCCAGTGGTTCCTGCATCCTAGCTCCTGCCCACTGTTTCAAGTTCCTCTCACTCCCACTTTTAGCTCTTTCTTCTCTTTGGACCGCTCCGAGTTACAAGGAGTTTAGCGGCGTCACCTCAAGAGGAGTCAGTTTGGGAGATCTTTGCTGAGCCAGCACATCCACCCACAGGCCTTGGGCGGACACAGACTGCAGATGTCCAGGGCTGTGGTGGACATCACACTATAAGAAAGGAGGAACCACGCCAAGGACATTGTGTTCCATCTATAATCAAATCCCACTACATGGTGAATTCTTTAATTCAAAAGATCGAATGGGATGGTACTTTAAAAAGAACTACAGCTGGTTGAATTTAAGGCCTGACAAAACTCCAGTCTAATAATACCTCCTGGCCCCGTGCCGGCCATATCCTTCTGCTGGGGAACTGCCTGGGCTTTCAACCACTTTGGGCTGCATCTCAGTGTGACCGGCAGTGAGATGCTTTCTCTGCATTGGCCTTGACAATATGAATCACTTAATGGAATGAGCTCTCTGCTGATGCCCCATGGTTGTATGAGCGGCCCGGCGGCCTGTGCTTACGGATGCATCTTGGGGTTATTGCATAACAGACCTTGCTATATTTGTAAGTGGTTTGGCCTCACTTGTGAACCTGGCATTTCATCCCTATGGCTCCACCGTGTCTACTGATCCTTTCTTTTGTTTGTAAGATATTATTTGCGGGTGGAATGCCCATCCTTCCTCTGGGTCTACCTTGAGATATTTTCAGGCCACTTAGTGGTGTTTTCCTTAATTTCACTCACAAAAACAAATCAGCCAACACTTAAGGAAGGCCCTTCATGAACAGGGCACTTTGTCAAGTCGCTGGGCTGGAAGAGCATGCCGGGAGATTCTCGGTTCCCTGGATTAAAACGCTGACCACACAAAGCACTTCCCACGTTCCTCCTGCGCGACCCTCTGGCCCTCCTGTGAGTGTACCTTGATTGAAACCAGCATCCTTGAGGTTTCAGAAGGACCAAGAGGGCCAGAGGGGACTGAGAAGATGAGACAAAACACCAAGATCATATACTCAATAAGAAACAGAGCCAGAGTGGAAAGGAAGCAGGGGAGCCAAGGGGAGAGCAGGGGTGGATGAGGGTTCTGAAGTGTGCGAGTAAAAAGAGGCAGAGCTGGAACACCTGGAGGAGGTGTAGTGAAATTTAATATCTTGGGGTTCTGTACAGAGGGTCCTTCTGTATTTGGGTTGCTTTTATTGGTTAATAAAGAAACTGCCTTGGCCTTCTGATAGGGCAGGACTTAGATAGACAGGATAAAGAGAACAGAATGCTGGGAAGGGGACAGAGAGCGAGAGAGCCGCCGCCATAAAGCTCCCAGGTCACACACGCTGAATCTTTCCTGGTAAGCCACGACTCGTGGTGACACACAGATTATTAGAAATGGGTTAAACAAATATGTGAGAGTTAGCCAATAAGAGGCTAGAGCTAATGGGCCAGGCAGTATTTCAATGAATACAGTTTCCGTGTAATTATTTCGGGTGTGCACCCGGAGCCGGGCGGGACAGAACAAGGGGCCCTGCACCGGGAACCAGGCACCGGGAACACAGCCCGAGCCCCTCATTACTACAGATTGGCCCCTCAACGTGGACTAAATCCACTTTAAAACCTAAGACGGCTTAAAAAGGAGAGTTTAACACAGCTTTTCGCTGTTTAGAGAAGTAACTACGCCCATATTCCCAAATATTGTTTCTAAATGTTCTTTAAATTTAAAGGGGGAGATGATATAGATATGGATAATTTACATTGGTATAAATTTTGCCTTATTGATATAAATTTAAGGTCAATCTTGTTATATTTCTGATCTTGATTAAGGTATTGTGATTATGTAGTTCATTTTAAAATGTAATATATAATTAAAAAATATAGGTTGTTAATAGATAATCATTTATATAGTCAAGCTTGTAGTCATGTTAGTTAGATTTTCTAGATATATAGAGCTATATTTCAGTTAGATAGACATTCTTCATATCTTTCAAAGACGACAGAATATAGCATTTAATGTTTTAATAACTTAAGACTTTTCATGACAATGAGACACATCTGCTCCTGGCAGCACCAGCTACTTCAAGAAAAAGATGGGCATCAAAGAGGTTCCTTATGGAGTTTGCAAGAAACTCCTTATGTAATTGGGCAAGAAACTGCTCTTGCCTGGACTGTTACATAAACTGGACACAAAAAACCTACAGAGAGAGGACTGCTAAACTTGCCTAAAGGTGAGATGATCCTTCAGGGTTCCTGCTTCATAAAAGAGTCTGCGAGACATTCTGCAGGATACAAAAAAAAAAAGTGACTGAACTGTCTTTAAATTTTCCTGCTTCATGGAAAAGTCTAATGGATACTATGGGCCTATAGGCTGAAGATGGATGCCCTAATGGTACAAAGGAACTTTGGGTGACTGTACGGGCAGCAAGATGTCTCTGTCATTTCTAGAGTTTTGGAAGTTGTTTACTTAGGTAATATTATATCCTTCTGGAGTCTTTGATGGAGTTAAATAATGGATAGTTATAGTTTTCCTTTGTCATGATAAAAGATAAAATAGGTGGTAACTGTAATTCTTGCTTGATAACTGTTTTGTTATATGTAACTTTACTATGTTAAAATGAAAGCCTTTCTTTTTTGTTTAAATAGAAAAAGGGGAAATAGTGTAGGAGGGTCCTTCTGTATTTGGGTTGCTTTTATTGGTTAATAAAGAAACTGCCTTGGCCTTCTGATAGGGCAGGACTTAGATAAACAGGATAAAGAGAACAGAATGCTGGGAAGGGGACAGAGAGCGAGAGAGCCGCCGCCATGAAGCTCCCAGGTCACACACGCTGAATCTTTCCCGGTAAGCCACGACTCGTGGTGACACACAGATTATTAGAAATGGGTTAAACAAATATGTGAGAGTTAGCCAATAAGAGGCTAGAGCTAATGGGCCAGGCAGTATTTCAATGAATACAGTTTCTGTGTAATTATTTCGGGTGTGCACCCGGAGCCGGGCGGGACAGAACAAGGGGCCCTGCACCGGGAACCAGGCACCAGGAACGCAGCCCGAGCCCCTCATTACTACAAAAACCAGTGTTAGGAATTTCAAGGCAGGGAGGTGCTGGTCGAACTCCCGTCACAGAGTACCTAGATGTTACCTGGGTTGGGATTATGAACACAGCTGAAATGAAAACCAACGGTCCCTTGGCTGCCCCATATGCCCCCACCCCTGTCCCCTGTCTTAGTCTCTTCTCATTTTCCCGATACCTTGACAGCCAGAACAATGCAAAGGTTAAGGGGACAGAGGTGAGGATGAAGGGAGGCCCAGCTGCAAAGCAGGCATGCTTTTGTTAACACCATGGAAGCTTCACGTTCACGTTGTCATAAAATCCTCTGGGTTTGCCTGATGCTGGTTGAGTTCCGAAGACCATAGAAGGTTCAGGAAAGCCAAAAATAGAAACTGGACAGTCATTGATCTCCATGGCAGGGCCAGGGGCAGGCCTTCCTCATCCAGTTTCCCTCGTTAGCCACAGGGAATAAAATCAAATCTGATGGCTGCATTTCAGAATTTGCTCAGCGGCCATAAAAATGCACTCCGAGTGTCCACATATTTGATCAATTTGCTTTTATCCTTTAATCGAATAAGACTCAGACCTGCAATCAGAAAGGAAAGCATATTGAGAAGCATTTTATTTCTCTAGTGATTCATCCGACAGCAGGCTCACACTTGACAGGATGGGAATAAGGTATTTAATGCAGGAATAATTTTTTATGACCACATCACAAGGGGCTGGAATGACTTTTAAAGTACATCATATTTTAGCCACAAACACACATAAAGTATGCTTAAAATCTTTGCAGAATGATTGAGCTGGAATGTAAGGATTATACACCGTTATCAAGAAAGGGGAGCCTTGCTTTGTTCTTTTTCTGGGCCGTGACCTCTTCTGTTCTTGGTTAGTCTGACAGACGGAAAGAAGGGTTTTTAAAAGGTCGGTCCAAAATGGAGTCTTAGAACGCCAGATGTTCAAGGGTGCTAAAGTTGTCGTAATCTTGTGCTGCTCCAGTGCTGGAAGAGGAGGTCCCCTCGGAAGGGTCAAGACGTGTAGGAAGCTGAGCCGTCTGCAGAACATGGGGACATTCCAGAGACCAAACACGTGGTCACTGCCTCCCTTTGGCCTGCTTCAGGCCCTAAACTCTGTGTCCTCTGTGGAGAGAGAGAAAGGAAACTGTTCCTCTAGCTCCCCACAGCCCCAATTAGGGTTCATGCCACCTTCCTCCCAGCTGCCATATAATCCGGGGATGCAGGAAGCAGAGAGAAGTGGGAGGGGGAGGGGAGACGACTAAGGGAGCAGCAGAGCATAACTGGATATCAGTAGAAGAATGAAAATAGACCCCTCTCTGTCACCATGCGCAAAACTCAAGTCCAAATGGATCAAAGACCACAACATAAAGCCAGCCACACTGAACCTCATAGAAGAGAAGGTGGGAAGTACACTTCAACGCATTGGCACAGGGAACCACTTCCTAAATATAACCCCAGCAGCACAGACACTGAGAGAAACAATTAATAAATGGGACCTCCTGAAACTGAAAAGCTTCTGTAAAGCAAAGGACATGGTCAACAAGACAAAACGACAGCCTACAGAATGGGAAAATATCTTTACTAACCCCACATCAGACAGAGGCCTGGTCTCCAAAATATATAAAAGAATTCAAGAAACTTGACATCAAATGAACAAATAATCCAATAAAAAATGGGGGTACAGACCTAAATAGAACTCTCAACAAATGAATCTCAAATAGCTGAAAGACACTTAAGGAAATGTTCAACATCTTAGCCGTCAGAGAAATGCAAATCAAAACAACTCTGAGATTCCATCTTATACCTGTCAGAATGGTCAACATCATAAACACTGATGACAACTTATGCTGGAGAGGTTGTGGGGTAAAGGGAACACTCCTGCATTGCTGGTGGGAATGCAAGCTGGTACAGCCCCTTTGGATGTCTGTATGGTGATTTCTCAGAAAATTAGTAAACAATCTACCTCAAGACCCAGCAATATCACTTTTGGGTATATACCCAAAGGAAGTTCAATCATACCACAAGGACATGTGCTCAACTATGTTTAGAGCAGCATTATTCGTAATAGACAGAACCTGGAAACAATCTAGATGCCCCTCTACCGAAGAATGGATAAAGAAAATGTGGTACATTTACACAATGGAGTACTACTCAGTGGTAAAAAAAAAAAAATAATGACATCTTGAAATTTGCAGGCAAATGGATGGATCTAGAAAAAGCCATATTGAGTGAGGTAACCCAGACCCAGAAACACAAATATATGTATTTACTCATAAGTGGCTTTTAGACATAAAGTAAAGAAAAGCCATCCTACAATCCACAACCCCAGAGAACCTAGACAACAAAGAGGACCCTAAGAAAGACATACGTGGATCTACATAGGAAGGAAAAAAAGACAAGTTGTCAGTAAATTGGGAGCGTGGGGAACATGGGAGAAGGTAGCAGGGGAGAGAAAGGGAGGGGAGCTGAGAAAAATGTATAGAGCAATAAAAACAATTTTAAAAAAGAGTATTTAGGGAGTCTGGGGTGTGGGGCAAGAACATGAGGTGTGGAGCTGGACATGGGTCTCATTCCTACCGCAGCTCCATGCTGTGATGTGGGTTCGTATTCTTAACCTGTCAGAACTTCAGCTTCCCAGTTGTAAAACAAAAAGATAACATCCGATAAAATGGGTTAGCGTAGCAACGAATGAGAGGTGAAAACTAAAGCTAGAATTACCATGTGAAGCTGGGCGTGAGAATGCTTGCCATAGTCCCAGCACCTGGAAGGTGAAAACGGGGGGAATCAGCAGTTCAAGGCCAGCCTCAGTTATATAACGAGTTCAAAACCATCCTGGGCTACGTGAGACTCTATCTCTAAAGAACAGCAACGACAGAAAAGATCTACTGTTGGATGCAACTATATCACTGCTGGCTGCATGCCTGAAGGAACCAAGGCGACATAAACATGGATAACTGCACCCTTGATGTCATGATACTCTTCAGAACATCAGGCTACAGGATCAGTCTAAACGTCCATTAAAGATAAATTAATAAAGGAAGTGTGCTAGAAGCACGCAGTGGGATATCATGCAATCATAAAGAAAAACAAACACAAATGATTTGTAGGGGAAAAATGAATGGATAGAAATGAAAATCACCGTGTAAAACAAAAGAAGCCAGAGTCAGAAAGACAAATACAGCATGTTTTCTCTCATATGCGGAATCTAGATCTTTTTCTTGAAGATACTGAAGTAGAAATGGGATCATTGAGACGAGGAAGACGGTCAGATGAATTAGTCAACTGTGTCTTTCCCGATGGTTCACTGGCATGTTTTATCACCTGTCTCCATCACGCTACGGGCTCTACTTCTCCTTCAGTTGCGGTTTTTGACCCATTTGGCACCACATCATCAGGGCATGGACATTCATAAGTGCTGTGTCTGCTGGCAGGACCACCCATGCTCTCACAGGGTCCCAGACTTCTGACAAGTGTTTCTCATCATCCCAGGCATGTCCCTTGCAATGTCTCTCATGGCTGCTTAATGCTCTCTATTGAGGAGAAAGAAGTGGTGCATACCTCTCTCTCTCTCTCTCTCTCTCTCTCTCTCGCTCTCTCTCTCCTTTTATTTCTAACCTACCAGGTTCTTTATGTTTCAAGGGTATTTTTTTAATAGTGACTACACAGAATCAGGTTTTACTTTATAATCCATCTTGACAATCTGTCTTTTTAACATAATTTTAAACATATTCTTCGGGAATTTCATATAAATGTATGATGTATATTGATCTGTTCACTTCCTACTCCCCCAACTTTGCTAGATTTCTCACACACCTGTCTCTTCCTAACTTCATCATCATTTCCTCTTCTAATTCTTCTTTTTTTATGACCTTCTGAGACCAATTAGTGCATCCTATATATGCATAGCTATAGGGCCATCCACTGGTACATGGGCAGTCTACCAATGATCACATGCCTTTCCCAAAGAAAAATAGCTCCCCCACCCCGACCCATGAAGGGCCCTGCGAGGCTCTCCCGTATCCATGCTGGAATTCTGACGTGGAGTTTTGGTAACCAATTTGGTCTGATATCTAGGATCCGGTTCTGTGATCTGGCTATCCTGTGTGCGTATAATTGGAATAGCTCTGCCTCTCATCCTCCAATAGTGGGGCCAGGCTCCTTCTAATGCCTTGTGCCAGCAGTGGTCCTAAAAGCAGGAATGGGCATGTGCAGAACCTCTTGAGAGCTGGCTCAGAGCATCTCCCTCATTCTGTGGATCAGAGCAGATCTCCACAAAGCTAGGCCAGACTAAGGGGCAGCGTGGAGATTGCACTCCAAGGAGAAGAGCTAAGAAATCGCTTTTGCATGTGGCCCTAAGTTCTTGTATTGCTACTTCTTTCATGCTTTTTTTTTCTTATCTCTGCTGGTTTCTGGATCTTCCTCCAGACGAGCAGACCTCGTTTCCTTGTGTCTCCTCCTGTTTTCTATCTATTTCTTTCTGAGAAGCAGAAGGTATCTTGCCTGTACTTTCAAAATGCATTTTCACTTCCAGCCCTTCTGCTGATTTTCATTTTCTTCCCTGGCATCACGGTCTCTGAGACCTTTCCTTTCTTGCTCTGAATGTTACTTTTCTGAAGCAAATTCTTGAAGATGGGGTGACTCATCTGACAGGGGTTCAGTGTAGCGTTGATCTGTTTTTTTTTTTAAATATTTTCTGCTTCTGGAAAATGATAATTATCCTCGAGGTTCATCTTCATTTTTCTGTTCATGGTTCTGGATTTCACGTGGGAAAAAAATCTTCCTAACGGTGGGGCTAAGGAGATGGCTCAGTTGGCAAAGTGCCTGCCATGCAAGCAGAGGGACCCCCAGCTTGGATTCCCTACTACCTACCCAAAAGCCAGGTGTGGGATGGTGCTCATCTGGAACTCTAGTGCTGGGGTGGGAGGTGTCAGAGACAGGAGGATCCCTGGAACTTACTGGCATAGTCAAATTGGTGCCTTGTCTGAAAAACTAAGATGGAGAATCATTGAGGGCAGTACTGGGTGTCAACCCCTGGTTTGCAGATGTACAGGCACACAAACATACAGTAATACAGTAAGTACTCTCTCTCTCTCTCTCTCTCTCTCTCTCTCTCTCTCTCTCTCTCTCTCTCTCTCTCTCTCTCTCCTTCAAGGTCTCAGGAACCTTAGTAGTCTGTCCATATCTAGAACAAGTTCTTGTAAAGCTGATTGCAAGTACTTGTCCTTGAGCGAGAACTGTTGTAGGCTTTACTGCATAATATAGAACCAAGGCATCCAACTAATTGGAGTGATGCCCTAAAGGTCAATAAACACAGATCTACACTGCACACATTGATTTCCCCAAACTCATTTAGGCCCTTGGGTCCTTACACATGCTACTTTGTATTTGGTTTTTCGAGACAAGGTTTCTCTGTGGCTTTGGAGCCTGTCCTGGAACTAGCTCTTGTAGACCAGGCTGGTCTCTGCTACTTTATATTTGAAACAGGGTCTCGCTATGTAGCTTTTATGGGCCTGGAACTCACCCTGTAGACCAGGCTGTCCTCAAACTCACAGAGAGTCACCTGCCTCTCCCTCCTGAGTGCTGGGATTAAAGGTGTGCATCACTAGGCCTGGCTGTTTTTTCTTTCTAACCTCTCCCCTTCCACCATCTATCCAATGCCAACTTCTATGTCAAGTTTAAGCTGAAATATCTTTTTGTTAGAAGTATTTTTTAGATCCCCAGGCTTGGTTTTGAGCCTTTGTGATAAATTGTTACAATACCCTGTCCTTCAATCCCCAAACGTAATTTAAATTATTGCTTCATAAAAACATCAATCTAATGTCTCTCTTCCTGACTAGGCCACCATCTTCCTGAGGGCTAAGCTTTTGTTGAGTTTCTCTCCACCATACATCAGACACCTAACAGTGTGCCTGGCACGAGACTAAGCTGAATAAATGAATATATGAACATATAAACTAAATGACCTCCTAAACAGTCACTCCTTAAGGCATAATGGAGATTAAAGTCTGATTTTACCTGAGGACACAACTTTCATATTTCTGAATAGCCCCCTACTGTCCCCAGTTAAAGTGTATAAGGCCTCCTTCAGGAGAGAGAGTACCCCCTCGGAAAATTCTGGTAAGTCAGAAAGCTGAGGACACTGTGTAGGTTGCACTATAAGGGAGCCAAGTTTTGACCTGTCCCTGGGGCAACAAAGCCCATTAAAGCCACGCTAGCCAGGAGAAAGGCCACAGTGGTTGACTGGAGAAATAGCCTGTGTCTGGCATGGCCGGTGCCATACCAAACGCCCAAGAGTCTCAACATACCAGAAGATGGAAAACTCCATCTAACCACTCTAGACCTGGCTTCAACACAGGTCTCCCTGAATGCTAAGACTATAGCAACAAATTGAACGTAAGAGTTTTAGAGTAACACCTTCAATTACTATGCTAGGTTCAAGACACACTCAAGGTTCACAAATGTTTGTCCAGTCACAAGGGACAAATTCATGTCATTTCTCACAGGAAGAGAATGAAGACAAACTCAGAATGACAAACATGCTTTCACCTCCCTAGGAAGGGGAGACTTGGGGATACCCTTCCCAGAGATGGTGAAAGTGGGCCGAGGTTACATCTGGAATCAGTGAGACACCGAGCATAGCAGGGAACTAAGACAATGGTGAGTCACAGAGGGCAGTAAGGCTGCATGGAGATAATAAATCTGAGCAAGGAATTTGGGGTGTGTTTTGTAGAAAGTGGTGAATTCAGATTTTCTAAAATAGTGACCAAAATAGTGAATAAAGATTTTACATAAAGAGAGGAACATACTAACAATAATTTTCACTTAAATTAGCCTTTATATTTCTTGCTAGCCCCAAATGGCTCCCTCAATCAAAAGAAATTCCCAGGAATCCACGAGGATGACCCCAGCTAAGACCCTAAACAATAGTGGAGAGGGTGCCCAAACTGGCCTTGCCCTGTAGTCAGACTGATGAATATCTTAAATATCACCATAGACCCTTCATCCAGCAACTGATGGAAACAGAGGCAGAGACCTGCATCGGAGCACTGGACTGAGCTCCCAAAGTCCAGTTGAAGAGTGGGAGGAGTGAGAATATGAGCAAAGAGGTCAAGACCATGATGGGTTCACCCACTGAAACAGTTTACTTGAGCTAATGGGAGCTCGCCAACTCCAGTCTGATAGGAAAGGAACCAACATAGGACCAAACTAGGCCCTCTGAATGTGGGTGACAGTTATATGGCTGGGGCAGACTGAGGGGCCACTGGCAGTGGCACCAGGATTTATCCCTACTGCTTGTACTGGCTTTTTGGAACCTATTCTCTTTGGATGGATACCTTGCTCAGCCTAGATATAGTAGGGAGGGCCTTGGACCTTCCCCAAAGCAATATACCTTACCCTCTCTGAGGAGTAGATGGGGGCTATTATGGGGAAAAGGAGAAGGGGATGGGAGGAGGGAAAGGAGTGGGAACTGGGATTGGTAGTAAAATGAAAAAAAGATAGTTTGTTTTCTTTTTCTTTCTTTCTTCTTTTTCTTCTTCTTCTTTTTTTTTTTGTTTGCTTGTTTTTTGTTTTTTGGGACAGGGTTTCTCTGTAGTTTTGGAGCCTGTCGTGGAACTAGCTCTTGTAGACTAGGCTAGCCTCAAACTCACAGAGATCCGCCTGCCTCTGCCTCCCGAGTGCTGGGATTAAAGACGTGCGCCACCACCGCCCGGCTTCTTTTTTTAAAAAATTAAATAAAGATTATAAAAACTTAGCCTTTATAGAATAAAGTTGGCAAATTAAACAGATTCCTCTGAGCTTCAGGTTCTCACAGGCTGAAATGATAGCACGCATTTGGCTAGTGCTGTATTTCAGTCTGTGGTCTAAACAACGGACTCCATAAGTATTGTGATGGTTAATCTCAAATGTCAACTCGATTGGATTTAGAATTTCCATGGAAACTCATCTCTGGGTGCCTCTATGAAGATATTTCCGGGAAGGACTGAGGAAGGAAGACACACCCCAAAGTGGGCATCATCAGCCCATGCGCGAGTGCATCCCAGACTGATTGAAAAGAAGAGAAAGCGAGTTGAGTGCCCATCATCACGTCTGTCTCTCCTTGAAGCAGACGTCTCAATCTCTGTCACTGCTTCCTCAGTGATGGGCTAAATCCTCCAACTGGGAACCAAAGGAAATCCTTCATTCCTAACACCATTTTCGTCGGGTGTTCCTGTTGTTGTTGTTATAGAAAGATAAGAAACAAGCCCTCAGTGTTGCATCCTTCCCAACACCCCCTTGAGGTGTATGTGAATATCTTCAGCATCAGGTACCTTTTATCGGTGAGGCAACTGATGCTCAGAGAGACTGATGGACGCATCCAAGGCCACACAGCAACTAATTGGCAGGGCTTGTATTTTAACTAAGTCTTCATGATAGAATCTGGGTTCTGTGTTGTTTTTCCCTTGTACTGCTTGGTGGTGGCACAGACTTTTAAAGACATTGCCACGAGGCAGGCAGAATGACAAAGCTCATAAAACAGTACCTGGTACACAATAAATTTACTGCAGCATTTGCTCTTACTATTGTGTATGCTTCACGTTTCTGTAAAAGGTATAATTACTGCATTATCATATTATGTATACAATTAATGTTCAGGGTTACTGTGAAGTATGCATGAGTCTGCATATGAGAGATTTAGCATTTTACAGTCTAATGCCTGCAACTTCAGAACCATTTCTAGTATTGCTTAATGTGGGATTTCCCTCTGTATGCTGTGAATACCATTGATGAATAAAGGAACTGCTTTGGGCCTATAGCAGAGCTATAGGGGAACAGAGCTAGGTGGGGAAAACTAAGCTGAATGCTGGGAGAGAGAAGGTGGAGTCAGAGAGAAGCCATGTAGCCGCCAGAGATGAACGCAGGAACTTTACCCAGTAAGCCACAGCCATGTGGTAATACAAAGATTAATAGAAATGGGTTAAATTAATATGTAAGAGTTAGCCAATAAGAAGCTAGAGCTAAAGGGCCAAGCAGTGATTTAAATAATATAGTTTTTGTGTGATTATTTCGGGGTTAAGCAGCCGAGAATGAACAAGCGACCTCCTCCTACAATTGCTTCCATCCCTTCTCCCCCTACACCACCCCAGAGTAAGGGTTTCTCTGTGGAGCCCTGCAACTTTCTCTGTAAACCAGGCTGACCTTGAACTCAGAGATCTGCTTGCCTCAGCCTCCCAAGTTCTGGGATTAAAGGCGTGCCCCACCACCTCCTGTTGCTTCTTTTCTATGTCTGCTACCTTTTTCTCTCTCTTTTCTAAACTTCTGTACTAGTTTGGTGGATTACTAAATCTTGTTAAATTAATCTAAGTTTTTCTTAATCTGAGACTCAAATCTCTTCTTGCCAGGACCCAGTTCCCAGCTCCAAGCCATGCACACATTTTAGATACTTGGAAATAGGAATATCCTCTTCACAAAAGCAAAGTCTGTATCAGTTTTCAGGTGACGATATGATCAAGTCCAGACTGGACGACTTAGATGAGATACACCTGTCTTCTGACAGCTCTGGTAACTGGAAGGCCACCACCAAGGTGTCAGCAGGCAGGGCTGGGTTCTGAGGGAGTGTTTCTACTGTTTGTAGATAGCCATGGTCTCTCCACGTCTCCTATTGGCCTTGCTCACGTCGGCCTGCATTCTTGTCTTCTGAGTTTGAAAGGATGTTAGTTACAGTGGATCAGGGCCCACGCTGATGACTATTTTGTTACTCGTCTATTTTAATGTCCCTTTCCAAATACAGTCACATTATCAGGTATTTAAAATTAGAATTTCAGCATAGAGATGGAAGAGGGAACACAATTCAGTCATAAGAACTTCTTACCAAAACCAGTTAGGAGGCTTCTGAGGTCTTACGTCCAGACAAATGAGCAGAGAATAGTACGTTGTTAGCATATAGGTCATCTTTTGCTGAACATCCCTAGTAAACATCAGAGCCAGCCTTCCTGTGGGGTCTAAACACTTCAACATGAAGATCCTGGACACTTTCTTGAGGGTGTTGCTAGTTTTCACTTGCCCATGGAGGCAGGCATCCTGGAGTTGGAGGCTGAGAGGACCATTAGTTAGGAGCAACAGGAAAAGGAAAAACCGAGATGGAAGGAAAAATATACCACAGTGGCTAATGGGTTCAAGAACTCATAACCTAGGCCTGGAGTTTGTCATGTAGGGGAAGAAGACAGGCCCCTCAGTAGCACTGCAAGTGAGAGCAGAGATTATTTGGAGAAATGTATGTCTGTGTTTATGGTGGAGACTTCTGGACTCTTTCCTAAGGCTCCTTTCCCTGAAAGTACAGCATGGTCTTAATAGAGCTGTGATTCCCTTCAGAGGGATGCGGGCGGCTTTGAAGTTCAAGGGCTTTGGACTGTTAGCGAATAAGATAACACTATTCTGGAGCTCATGACAAAACTGGGGGTAAAAAGAGAGAGGTGCAAGGCTGTATAGTTTGTCCCTTCAACGCAGATCTTTCCCTGTGCGTGTCCTAGGCTGGGGACTTCATATAAGGATGAGGGATCATTCTACCAGCGTAATGTCCCATGAGTCTGGCAATAGAGGGTTTGCCATCCAAGACACGATGAGTCTGGCAATAGAGGATTGCCATCCAAGACACGTCTGTCATGTGAATGTTGGTTAGGACATCACCTGTCTTAGTTAGGATTTCTATTGCTATGAAGAAACACCATGACCATGGCAACTCTTACAAAGAAAAAATATTTAATTGGGACTGACTTACAGTTCAGAGGATAAGTCCATTTTCCTCATGGAGGGACACAGATGCCTGCAGGAAGACATGGTGCTGGAGAAGGAGCCGAGATCTACATCTTGATCTGCAGGCAACAGGAAGTGAACTGTGTGCCATACCGAGTGTAGCTTGAGTAAAGGAGACCTCAAAGTCCACCCCCAAAATGACACACTTCCTCCAACAATGCCACACCTCTTAATAGTGCCACTCCCCATGGGAGTCATTTTCTTTCAAACCACCACACCATCCCAAGGGGAATCGTCAGCTGATTTCAAACATTCTGAGTAGCTGGAAGGTCATTAGTGGAATTCCAGACAGCTGGGAATGCTCTGAAGCCTGATGTCTACTGCCTCAGCAAAGAGCCTTTGAGTGAATGTCCTCCATACTACACAAGGTCACGGAATTAAATCAAAGGATGCCCCAAGCATGCTGCTAGTTCATAAAGACACAAGGATTAAAGTACTTGGGCCTCACAGTTCCAGTGCAAGGTGACCCGCGGGGCTGGGGTTGTGAGTCAGCTGTAGACTGGCTGCCCAGCATGTGTGAAATCTATGTTAGATCCTGAGTACTGCAGGAAAGGAAGAGAGAAAGGGAGAGGATGGGAGAGAAAACAGAGTGGGGAGATGAGAAGATGGGATGAGGATGGGGAAGAGAGAGGTGGGTGGGACGAGCCAGAGGGAGAGGGAGGAAAGGAAAGAGGAGAGAGGAAGAGAGGGAGAGAAGGAGAGAGAGGGAGAGATTTGAGAGTCAAGTTGGGGGTTGCTGAACCCAGTCACTTAGCTTCAATTTCTCCACTTGTGCATTCGTTCGCTTGCTCGTTCACTCTGCCATTCCATAAATGGATTACAAAGGCCAGGCTGAGGCAGCTTCTACAGGCAGATGTGTGGATGCTGCTGGAAGCTGCCACCATCTGTAAAAAGGAAATAAGCTATCTGGTCTTCTGGAGGAGAAGAATGAGACTGAACATTTGTAATGCTAAGTCTGATGGTGGCCCAGAGAGATGCTCAATAACTTCCCCAACCGAAGCGAAGATCTTTACTCACGTGGGTAAGAAAAAAAGTTGAAAACCATTACAGAGAAAAGCCAATTCCTTTCAGAAATGCAAAATTGGTTGGGGCATAAGCATGCTGGGTTGTGGCAGCACATCCTAGTAGACTGGCTAGAGGAGATTTCTTTTCATTTAAATCAAAATAAATCAAACCGCCTAATCCAAGTCCACTTTAAGTAGTGTGATTCTGCTTCAGTGTTGAGATGCTGTCCTTACCAAGGATAACCATGTATGAGGCGTAGCCAGGGGCACCTTCTTCCGCTCTTTCCCTTCTCTGTGTGTTTCTCCTACACACACACCCGTACGCCCTCATATAAATACATACAGCATTTATACATGTATGCACATGTGGCATGCACTGACACACCCAGTGCCTGTGAGTTAGCATGACCCTCATAAGATCACAATTATGTTCCGTTAGAAAAATAGCCCTTATTTTTGCCACTCTAGTAAATGTCTACTGAATGAAAAAAATAGAGGAGAGAAGGAGCTACCTTTGTTTCTGAGATGGGAAGGGAAAAGGAGGGAGTAGGGAAGGGGAGGGAAGGGGGAGGGTATTCTGGTCAGATAAATCTGAGAGCCCTGCCTTGTGTGATCCCCAGAGAAGACTCGCTGCACCGAAGATTTTGAAAAGATCTGGGAGGTTTTCTACTAAAGAGGCAGTCTAACTTTTGAAGATAGAGGTGTCTAAGCAAGGACAGTGCTTGTCTGTGTTTGTTAGATTGTCTGTGCTGCAATACCCACAGATTTCCTTGCAGTTCATGGGAAATACTACATAGACTATGAGTTAGTGGCTGGCCTGATGTCCCTAGACCCTGGGACCTGCACTATCCTGTCTCTCCGACACTTAAGTTTTACTGCAGTCCTCAAGATTCATTGCCACCCATGACCCAGGCAATGCACCACTCGTGGCCCAGGAAGCATCTCAGAGGGAGGTAGCTAGAGATGCTGAATATGCACCTCACAGGGGCCAACATAGTTGTATATAGTTTGATGGCTTAGGTCTGTGACTTAAAGTCCTGGAAACGCCTGGATGCTTTTTTATGAGCATTTGTCTTGGGCTCCACAACAAAGGGAGACATAGAAATCAATATACTGTGAAAAGCTCTTCTGATTTGGCCAGTGGGTGCTCTAGAACATCGCCCTGCTATCATGCCGTGCTAGTGTGCACTTACAAGCACCGTGTCTTTGGATTCTTCCCAGGATTCTCCTCTTCCATTTATCCACCCAGCACATCTCTCCAGACACACTGACAACCCTCTCCACTCTAGGAGTTTCCCTGCATCTACCTATCAGCTGACATCAATAAACTGCCTCTTCTTCCACAGGATTTTGTTGTAATCAGATAGAAATCAGTCTTTCTGACCCACTAGACTACAAGCTACAGAAAGCAACAGGCTTATTCTTTACAGTAACATGGTTTATGTGAAAATTAGAAGAGGAGGAGGAAGCAGAGAAGGAGAGAGAGGAGGAGAAGGGGAAACATTCTAATTACCAAATCAGCATACTTTGAGCATGTTTCTTCTCATCTACGTTTCCAATGGGTGGTTTTCTTTTCCATAATTGAAATCATATATAATTTCCTACCCCACTTGTCATCAGCTGAGATTGTATAGAAAACATGTTCCTGTGTTATTCTTTCTTCAAAAGCGGGACTGTGATGGCTGTGTAACATCCCTCTGCAAAATGTCCCATACATTATTGGCTCGTTTCCCAACATTTGGACATCTGTATAATCTTCCATTTTTACTCTTGCTCTTAAAAATAACCAAGTGCGCTGGAAAGTTTTCATTTTTCTCTCTAGAGGCATTGTCCACGCAGGGTCCATCTGAGTTTGTCAGAGGCCCCTTTGCCTCTGGCTTTGGTTGGAAGGAGCCAGTCAATCAGAACTGAAGGTGTGGGAATGGGTCATCTCTTCCCATGGGCTGGCCACCCGGGGAATCAGGGAGCTGGAGGAGCCCTATGCAAGTGGCAAGTTCTAGAAACCAACTGCTCCTTGCCCTTGTGAGCCTTGAGGAGTACTGCCTCCTCTCTATTGCTGACCCAAGTCTGCTATCACTTACACTTGGTGAGTCGACGTTTTGCTTTATGAAATTTCTTTCAAATTACCTTGTGCAGTGTCCCTTCCCAACAGAGACTGTATCCTGAGATGTGTGCCTAACTCTACTCAATTTCAGATGGGCAGATAGAAACATTCTTATGGCACCTAATTTATATTGACACATTCCTTTCCAGAAACTAGTGATGGCAACTTATGTCTCCTCCAAGTAGGGCTTCAGAACATCAACCACTGTTATTTTTGCTTAAATGGTAAAATGCTTGTGCAAACATGTGGTGCTAAAGTTCCTTCCAGGAGGAGATGTAAGCAACGCCCACTCTTTCTCCTAAGGGTCTAATGACAAATTAAGGCACTATTTTGCCAAAGTTCATTCTGGGAAACCAATGAGTGCAGTGATATTTCATTTGTATTTTAATAAATAAATAAAGCTTGCCTGAAGAGCAGAGAGTAAAACAGCCCCACTGGTCAGCCTTACAGACCAGACAGTGGTGACACACACCTTTAATGCCAGTAACCATGCTAGTTTGCCATAGAAACTGGGTGGTGGTGGTGCACGCCCTTAATCCCAGCCCTAGAGAGGAATATAAGATGGGAGGAGACAGCTCTCAGACACAGTCTCATGCTGAGATTCCTGGAGGCAGGATCGCCATTTCAGACTGAGGTAGGGGTAAGAGCCAGAGGCTGGCTGTTTTGCTTTTCGGACCTTCGGGTTGAACCCCAATATCTGTCTGTGGGTTTTTATTAATGTGCTACAAATGAGTCCATCGGGCTTCCTTACAGAGCATAAGTGATGGTTACCTACAGGAATGTGGGTACACCTCCTTCCCCAGCAGACTGCATCTAAGTCTTTGCCCAGTAGGCATGGAGGCTGTCTATAGCCCCATAGATGGAGCTCCTCCCCCAGTCTTCCCCAGCCTAGGACTGTGATGTTCTTTTGTGAGGGGGCACAATGGATCTCTCCAGCCATTCTCAGCAGCATGAGAACCTGAGTTCAGATCTTTACCCATGGAAAGAGCTCTTTGCATATCAGTTATCATAGCATTGGGGAGGCAGAGACAGGAGGACTCCTGGGGATTGCCAGTCAGCTAGAAGAGTTGATGGGTGAGATCCAAGTTCAGTGATGAGCTATCTTCTAAAAGATCGAGGAGGAGACCCAACATTGACCCTGGTCTCCATACATGCATGCATGTTCAGACACCTTCACACACACAGGCACACGTAGACAATACACAGAAAGAGAGAGAATCACAATATTGGAAATGCAGGTAAGAAAGAAGCATACTGTGTTTCAGTTTGTATGTCAATGATTACTAGGAAGTAGAAATGCTTTATATGTTCTAGATTCCAATTCCTCTTTTATGAGTGACCATATTTAATTTCACCCTGCTTGAGAGGAGAAGTGAGGTTTTGTTGTTGATGGTGGTGGTGGTTTTGGTTTTGTTAAATTCATTTGGATTTTGGAATATTCAGATACATAAGGAAACTTCTTGGCAATGAGACTCAAGTCCAGACATTAAACTGATCTATGTTTTATGGACTCTGTATTAGTTACTCTCCTTGTTGCTGACAGAGTACCTGACATAAACAATGTCAGGGAGGAGAGCTGTGATTTGACGCAAGGTCCAAAGGACACAGCCACAGCGGCAGAGAAGGCGTGACTGCGGGGCCAGAGCCTGTCTCTAACTTTGAGGGGATACTGCTCACATCCCAGCAGATCAAAAGCAAATAACAAACAGTGCTGGCAGCCCCACCTGCTTTCTTCAGTCACCACTTTTATTTAGTCTAGGACCCAGCCCATGAGACAGTGCTACCCACATTCAGGGAAGGTCTTACTTCCCTCTTTGGCAATGGTTGTCATTCCTGTCCCCCAGCGCATCTATAATGTGCCTAATGAATGCCCTAGGTGGTTCAAAATCCAATCAAGTTGGTGATGGAGAGAAATGATAACAAATCTACCTTTTGTCGACTTGTCGAAAAATTACTTTGGACCTTAACATCCCATCCCTGACCCTTAAATTTCATGTTCATTTCAGAATACAAAATACTCCATCTCTGAGAGACCCTGTCATCTCTCATCTCATCCACTGGTTGTCTTGGTTACTTCCTCATTAATGTGATAAAATACCCTGACAAAAACCACGCAAGTAAGACAAGGCCTCGTTGGCTTACAATCGAGGGTGCAGTCCATCCTGTCAGGGAAGAACCAGTAGGGAAGCCATGGCAACAGGCAGGAAGGCAAGGCAGCTGGAGAAGGCGACTGGTCACGTTGCATCCGTGGACAGGAAGTAGTGTTGGACTCTAAAGCCTCAAGGCCCGCCCCCAGTGACTCCCTCCCTCCAGTGAAGCTCTCCTTCCAACCTTCCTCAGCAGAGCCTCCAGCTGGTGCTAAGAGTCAAAAGGCATGAACCTACGGCAGAAATAGTTCTCATCACAACACCAGTCTCGACAGCGTTCAAATCCCCTCTGCCAAACAATTTGGTCCATTCCGTTTGGATTCGGCCTCACTCAGACTTTCAGAACATGATCGGAACGCGGCTGCACTCTTTGTCGGACTATAATATGCTGTTTCCCAAATAGAGTCCTTTCCCTCTTACGGGACCTTTATCTGACCTCCATCCTCTGCATTTCTATGAGCACCGTGGTCTCATGAACTCCTGATAGAATGCCCATTAGGATCTGCCCACAGTGTTCCACGGTTTCACTGGCCCGCTCTATTCAGCTTTTCCACAGTCCTCCAAACCAGTCCTAAAGGCTTCTGAGGAACACCTGGTCATGTAGTCACAGCAACATGCTCCCTTATCCACACAACTTTTCTGTACTGGTTTCTTATCACCGTGACCAAATGCATATACGATGGCGTAAGGGAAGGAGGTGCTATTTTGGCCTATGGTTTGGGACGACAGGTACAGTCTGGGTACGGTGTCGTGGAAGGAAATGGTTTGAGGCTGTGGCAGTAGGAGTTTAAAGCGCATGCTCTCATCTGCATTGACCAGGAAGCTGAGATAAGGCAGGAAACAGGATTAGTCTACAAGCCTCAATACACATGGGCCCCTTTATTCTGAGTGGCCCACTATTACCCAATAGACCCCAATTCTTAAAGGTTCCACCACCTCCCAAAACAAAGCTACCAACTGAAGATGAAGCATTGAAAGACATGAGCCCGTGTAGGGTATTTCACATTAAAAAAAATCACGATGCCTACCCTGAAAGGAATTGTATTTGCTGCTGGTTGTTTTTTTGTTTGTTTGTTTGTTTTGTTTTGTTTTTTGTTTATTTTTGCTTTTCGAGACAGTTTCTTTGTAGTTTTTAAACCTGTCCTGGAACTACCTCTTATAGACCAGGTTGGCCTAGAACTCACCGAGATCTGCCTGCCTCTTCCTCCCAAGTGCTGGGATTAAAGGCATGTGCCACCACCGCCTGCGTTTATGCTGTTTTTAATGCATCTATATGGCGACTCTTCTCATGAAGTCGGGAGTGGAATTTTCCACTTGTGGTATCCTATCAGCGCTCACAAAGCTCCAAATTATAGCACATTTAAGATTTGGGATGCTGAGGCCACAGATGCTTAACTGCAATTGTTTTGTATATATGAGCAGCTAATAGTTACTGAAAGCTTACTTTGTGCAAAGCACTCTGGGCCTTTACAGTTGCTGCCTCCTCAAACCTCCACATATGTTCTGATTAATAAGTATGCCCAACAACCACTGAACAATGTCTGAGTCTTTTTCCTGATGTCTAGCCCCATCCCAAGTCTGGTCTTTTGCCCAGTGAGACACGAGTTCTGACAGGATCTCATTTTATTGGTGCTTCAAGTGTCAAGCAAAATCCGAAAACGTTAGAAATCCTCTAACTGGACAAACTGTTCTTGGGTATTCTGAATTCACTTATTGTAAACGCGAGGGGTTTGGGAGGCGTCGTTGGACGCTACGAACAGCCAGGAGACACTTGAGTTTGTGTGGCTTAGAGGAAAATGGTCGAGATTCGTCACTTGGAGAAAAAGAGAGTTTTAGAAAATAACCACATAAAGGTTTCTTTGCAGTTTCCATTTTAGAATAGAAAGAAGAATGGGGGGGGGCAGTGTGGTCAGTGTTATGGTCTGTAAGCACGTGTCTCCTGGGAGAGGCTGTACTGCCAGACGAACCTGGCGCCTTGGTGGTTTTGACACTGCTCCTCCTCCCAAGTCCCTCTCTTCTAAATAGAGCAATCCTGCCTCCCCGTTCTAACCTTTGAGTTTTTCCGTTTCTAGAGCATCAGCCTCACTTTCCTTGCTTTATTGTTCCTGTCTTTGTCCAATTAGATGGACAGTAGCAAGCAGCACTCAGCTCTCTTGGGTTGGATCTGGCACGGAGGAAAACGGCTACTTTTGCGGAAGAACCAGACGCTATTTTTGAGCCCTGTGGGTTTGCAGAGATTTTTATTTTCGCCAAGAGGCTGTGTTTTATGTATTATAGCCTTAGATTTCAGCTTGTTGCACTGGATAGCCAAGCCCTAGTTTTTAATTTCATGTTGCTTTGGCTAGTAATGATGAGTCTGGCACAGGAAACTGGATTCAGATGCAATTCTTCCTTCCATCTCTGAAAATTTAAAAAAAAAAACCCCTTGTTCACTTTCAAAAAGGGCTAAAACTGAAGTAAAAAGATGAAAGGGTGTGGGAGGAAAGGAATGCCCCCAGACCCCAGTCCCAGTTGATGACTGCATCGCCCATGGGTGTGGCCATCCAGATGTTCACTCCTCCAGATGTGCAGACTTCGCCAGCTCGGGTCGGACCCACCTGTGCCGTGAAACCCTGATTTATTTGAGATCAAGCAGCTTGCCTTCCAGTCACACTGTAAAGCCGACAGCCGTCTTTCCCTCAGCTGCTGGGTGCTCTGCGGGCGACTGTCAGGTTTGCAGAGCATCCAGGCATCGGGGCTCCCGGAGGGAGAAGAGCCCACTTGTCCAAGGAAATGTCTGTAATACATGTTAAGTGGCCTGTGAGAGCGCCTTCTTGTTTATTGGCTGAAACATGAAACAGAAAGCATGTGCAGTGAGCACAGGGCCCCCACAGGCCCTGCTCCTTCCCAGGAAATGGAGTGATGGAGGATGAAGCAAACACGTGAATCCAGGCAGCCCACAGGCTTGGGTGTTTCACAATGCAAAAAGCATCTGCTGGGTGGAAAGCCTGGGCACGAGGATTGGAATTTATGGAGACAGATTGACTTCCAGTCTCTTGCCGGGATTCCATTCCTGCTGCTATGGGAATAGACTTTTCCATTCAGCAAGAAGGAATCTATCTCCACTCAGTTGTGCTTATTTAGGCATTGGATGCACACATACTGAACGTTGGTGTCTACGTTGGGGACTGAAACCAAAGATGAATAAGGCAGGGACCCCGTGGTCAAGGAACTTATTCTGCGATGAGAAGAGGATGCTAGCAAAAAATGGCAGAGCCTAGTGGAGTCTGTGAGAGTAGAGAAATGTCCAAAAAGAATTGCAGGGGGTAAGGGGGAACCCCAGAGAGTGTGGAGACCAATAACTATGTACTGGACGTTTGCTTTGTGAAGCTAGCAAAGTGCCATCTTCTTTCTTCTCAACAACAACACTTCAGTTTTTCCTTGGGTGTTCGCCTCTTTCACAAGCAGTTGTTTGTATCCCTAGTCCAGGAAAGGGCCTGGATTGATTGAATTTCCTTATACTGTCCCCGTCCCACTGATCAGAAACACTTAGGGTCAGGGTACATCATGCGGTTCCAATCTGTGTGATTCAGGACCGGGGTTGCTGGAGGCTTCGAAGGCAGAAGCTCACTTGCTTTTTAAAGAGAAGGTCTGAGAAAACCAGTTCTCCTTCCTGCTGGATGATTGTTCTCTGGGAAGCCTTTGTGTCATGGGAGAACCTTGTTGGGGAAGATGCCACTGAAGGATGAAAACGGAAAGGAAAGGTCCCTATGGCTTTGTGCTCTGGTTCAGGCACCAAAAGGGTGTCTGAAAGCCATCGATTGTACAACCCAGAAGCTCGTCAGTGGGGTGGGCTGGTAAGCACTCCCTTTTCTCAACCACTGTGGATGGTCTTCTCTAACATTTGCGTTTAAAGATGGGGAGAAGAATTTCTGCCCATAGTAGTAGCTTGTCATTGTGGAACGTGTACCATGTGCTGGACAATCTACGACACACTTTCTATGTATGACTTTCTGTAATTTTTCACCACAGCCTTAGGAAGGAGAGGGTTGCAGCCTTGTTTCACATGTTAGAAAATTAAGGTTTTTAAAGGATGGAGCTTAGTGGTAAAGCACTTGTAAAGCCCTGGGTTCGATCCCCAAAACCACAAAGTAGAAATGCATAAGATCACAAACGTGAAATAAATTGTTCCAAAGCACAAAGAATACATTTGAATATTGCTAGAAGATTAAGTCAAATGCGAACTGAAACTCACTATTGGATTAAGTAAGGTAAGTACATCAGAAATCTTACAGAAAATCTTTTGGGTCCATGCCAAGACTAAAGGCTGCATTTGAGTGCCCTAGGGATGACTGGGCATCAAAGAAGAGGAGGCACCCATGTGGATAATATTTCCAAAGAAGTTCAGCATAAATCATGTCCTTAAGACTAAGTAAAACCTACCTGTTACCCAAAGTCATTCTAACCCAAATATTGGCAAGGATCCCTTTACTTGATGCCATTAAGAGATGCTAGTCACTTCTATGCTCTTTTCTTTCCCTTATTCCCAAGTTAAAGCCCATATTTTGTATTTCTTCATCATAGAGACAGGCACAATATGACCCAGAAAACATACCACAAGGAAAGCAGGAAAAGTGGGCATGGGAAGAGCAATTGAAAGATATGCAAGACAGAATGGATCACACAGAAAGGAAGTGAATGTGTGTGTGTTCATATATAGATATATATTCATATATCATGGCAGAGGACTTGGGATGACAGAGGACATAGGAAGAAGGACATAAAATCTCATAAGGGAACACAAATATTTGAAGACTTTAGGCTGAAAGTTTTCTAAAATTAGATATTAATACATAGTTTTATGGGAATGATGGGATAATAGTACACAGAACACACCACCCCCCCACACACAAATCCTATTCAAGATTTGAAGAAGAAATCCAGTCATGTTAGAATGAAATTTCAGAAAAACAAGCAAACCAAATCAAGGTGATTTCCAAAGACTCAACTGTTAGATTGACAGCAACCAAGAAGGACAACCAACTTCTTAGTAGCATTGATAGAAACTGGAGAACATAGAATAACAGCCTAATAGAAGCAGCTCAACTGGACTGAGAGGACCTGCTGGCCTGCTTGGAGTTCTCTACACAGAAAGGTAGACCAGAAAGCCATCTTCACACTTAAACTGAGTTTGGAACAACACGTCTCAACTCTTGAAATTATTCTAAAGTATTTTATTCAGATGGAATAATGATTCTATAGGAAAATTGAAGATGTTGAAAATATGACGAACCAACAGAGACAAAATTGTAGTTAGATCTAGGCAAATATTTGTGGTTTTGAATGAGTAGCTTTAAGAAGACAATATCTCATCAAGCTTACAATATGGTTTAGTGCTAATAATTAACAACAACAGTGGCATGGATGTAAAGAAGAGGAAAAGAGTAGAAAAGTTCTAAATATTTCCCATCACTCAGGAGAAATGTAGAATGCAAGTGAATATTAGGGCTTTAATCATTAAGAA
This sequence comes from Ondatra zibethicus, assembly GCA_004026605.1. Lineage (NCBI taxonomy): Eukaryota > Metazoa > Chordata > Mammalia > Rodentia > Cricetidae > Ondatra > Ondatra zibethicus. The sequence goes on along the minus strand of PVIU01010882.1, from coordinate 17,466 downwards.
CACAAAATACTTTTTTAAGGTCATTAGAAAGACAAAATTTGTTTAGAGAGTTGTTTTAAAATAGCAATATGTTTATTAGTTGAGGATTTCATACACTCAATCTTGATCATATTCATACCTAATTAGATTTACCCTCTCCCTATCTTTCCACTGCCCATTTGTGCCCCCTCTCTCCACCATCCTCACCCCCTCTCTTTCTCCTTTCCAAGAGAGATTTTCTTGAAGTAGATTTTTTAACAGTCTTTCCCACCACCCTTCTATGATGTTGCTTGGACCTCAAGTGCAGGGGTAGTGGAAAATAGAGATGCTGGTTGTTTGAGCATGTGCTTTCCGTTCCTGATTTCTTAAAATGATGGTCAGTACTTCTCAAGAATATAGATAATTAAAAATCAGTAAATACCAAATCAGGAAATGGTGTGAGAAGTCAATAGAATTCTGGTGCCTGTTGAAGAGAGTAGAAGAGTTTTCTATGCTAGGAAACATGGAGACATTGGACTCAGTGGCACTGATGCTGTCTCCAAAATTAAAATTAAAATTCAAAGCACTTAGAGTATTATTTCTGTTCATTCAGATTTCTTTTTTCTTTTCTTTTTTCTCTTCTTCTTCTTCTTCTTCTTCTTCTTCTTCTTCTTCTTCTTCTTCTTCTTCTTCTTCTTCTTCTTCTTCTTCTTCTTCTTCTTCTTCGTCTCCTCCTCCTCCTCCTTCTCCTCTTCCTCCTCCTCTTCTCCCCTTCTCTCCCTCTCCATTCCTCTCTTTCTTTTCTTGTATAGTCCTTGGGATCAAACCCAGACAAGCACTTGGGAACAAACACACACCAGACAAGCCCTCTACTACTGATTCCACTTCTAGACTTCACATTTCACTATTTGAGGAGTAAATCAGGAAAGTCTCCAGGAACATGAGCCATCTCAGCCTTGGGACTTATGTGACTTTCCTCTACCCTTCCCTATCTACTTAGGAACTTGTCCGTCACTGCACCAGATGTCAAGTTCAGCCCACTGTTCTGCCTCCCCCCATGCATTGTACAACCTCGGGGTGGGGGGGAACTTACTGAGATTAATTCCCTGCTTTCTAATTAAGCAAGGGGATGTAATACAGGGCAGGGCTGGAAGTGATGACTTCCCTGAGGAATGTTAGGAAACTCCCTGACAGCTCTGGGACACGGTGTGAGGAGGGGAAAAACTCCTCCAAAGACCAAGTGGACTTTTGCCCAGTGACTTGGGTTTGTCAAGGGAGGAGAAAAGAGGGGTACTATAAACACAAATGGAAACAGCTGTCCCTAGCCTCGAATCCTCACATCCTTAAGAGTTGCCCAGCTTGCTCAGAGAGGCCATTGGACCTTGGGCGTGATGTTGAGATCCAAATTCTTAATCATGCCCGCTCCAATTCTACAGTTGGGGAAACATTTATGTTTGTTGACATTGACATGACCTCCCCCCTAGAGGGGAAAACAGACTCTGCTGTCTCTAGGTTCTTTGCATATAGGTCTAGGAATAACACATACCCTGATGCACCTTAGCCACCAGAGGGTATTATCTTGCTGGGATTTTAGACACTTAAAATAAGCCTCCAGAACCACTCACTGGATGCTTGAACTGCTTCCTGCCTTCCTTAGTAAATAACCATGTGCCTTCTGTTTTAACATCTCCTGGGACCCAAGAGAAGCACCTATCTTTTTATTTTTCTCCCATGGCCCATGAATTCCTCAATCGTCATGGGCAAAACTCATCTCCTTGGAGCTCTTTGCCTCCTTGCTTTAGAATGGCTGTGTTGTTTATTACTCTTACCAAGTTTCATGATTTAGACTAAGTACGCTCTGAATATGGGGATAAGCTAGAAGCTTCCTACTGAAACAAGATACAAGATCATCCCAGGATCAACTAGGTCAGTTCTGGTCCCCCATCCTTCAACAAAAGAAACTGATATCTGAGGGGACTTGGATAGTCCCTAGATTCATCAAGGGAGTTGCTTTCTTCAGTAGAAAGGACAAGACCAAGAACTGGTGATTGGGGGTGGCTATGCACGTTAGGGAGAACTAGTTGACCCCCAAGACCACCTTCTGCCCATCTGATAGCTTGGGCGGAGGTGGGGGAGCAACTGGAAATGTTGTGAAACATGAGTTATTTCAAAAGGGCTTGTCATGCGCTACATGCACGGTGACACATACACTGTGGTTTGACTTTGCTTGCAGAAACCTTAAACATTGGGAAGTTTCTGCCAAACAGTATAGGGCTGTGTGAATTCCACACTTGGGTCTGCAGGCTGCAGTGGAGCTGGTTTCGTCAGAGTTTTCTGGGAAGTGTATGAAAATCAGATTCCTGGGCGTCACCTCACACTCTCGAAGAGGCCTAGAGCATCTGTGTTCTGGAATGCTCTGGAAGTGGTTTCCATGACAAACCAAAGTGGAAACAATGGAGAAGGGTGGTGTAGGAGGTCCTTCTGACTATGTGTTGCTTTCATTGGTTGAATAAAGAAACTGCCTTGGCCTTTTGATAGGGCAGAACTTAGATAGGTGGAGTAGACTCAACAGAATGCTAGGAGAAAGAAGGCAGGCAGAGAGAGCTGCCATGGAGCCTCCAGGTCAGACATGCTGAATCTTTCCCAGTAAGCCACGACCTCTTGGTGAACACAGATTAATAGAAATGGGTTAGATCAAGATGTGAGAGTTGGCTAAGAAGAGGCTAGATATAATGGGCCAGGCAGTAATTTAATTAATACAATTTCTGTGTGGTTATTTTGGGGGTTAAGCTATCCAGGCAGCAGGATATGGCCCGCTTGCCTCATTACAACAAAAGGGCACCAACTTTGGTGCCATTCATGCCTCTATCCCATAAACATTTATTCAGCACCTATTCTGTCTCTGACATCTTCTGTTCATAGGAGAACCAGCTGTAAACAACACACACACACACACACCACAAATGCCATAGACATAAGCCAGATTTTTGGCCCATGTGATTTAACTTCTTGAGGTTTTCATTTCCAACACAATAAAAAGACAATGCTGATACCTTCATCATAAGGTTGTTATGATGTTTAAATAAATAAACATGCATAAAGTGCTTACTCCAGAGATTAGGGTACTTCATAAATGGTATGAAAAACAATATTGTTAAAGCAAGAAGTGGGAAAGAAAGAAAGAAAGAAAGAAAGGCTATGGGTTTCATCCCATGGAGGTGTTGAAAGAACAATTATACCATCCAAGTTCACCCATAACCCGTGCTTTGTTTCTTTCAGTGACCTTCCTTCACACGCTTTGGTCTCATGTAGAAAATGAAGGATCTATGTATAAAAATAAACATTAGTGTTCTTTGAGCCATTGTTCACTCAAGCATACTTCAAACCCTAGCAACAGGCGGCTGGCCCCACGTCTGGCTTTCTTCTGAACCATCTGAGCTGCTAGCCTTCACACGGAGACGAGGCCCAAGGTCAAACACACCATTCCAGATACAATACGAACTCGAAACTATACAACCAAAGGAATGACAAGGGAATTCAAGTGGGAAAGAGTCCAGCTAGCGTTTCTGTTGCTCAAGTCATGTTACATGGCAGACCTGGGAACAGGCCCCTGTCCCCCACAAATGAGATCGAGTAGGAAGAAGATGAGCAGAAAAATGAGGAGCACACACAGGACAAGAGTCCAGGGAATGAGTCAGGGCTGTGGGGGAAGCGGAGAAGCCAGTTGGGTTCATGGCAGCAGTTTCTCTAAGGCGCTCAGCAGAGATTGTAATGGGAGCATCTTGGCTAGAACCGTGATTCGCTGTCCAAAACCAGGCTGGGCCCCTTGTTACTGGGAGAATTTCACAGTTTTTTACATTATTCCCAAACTTCTCCACTTTTGGGTGTCACTCAGTGTTTATTACATCAAGAGACAAAGGCCTCCATGCATGTGTCCCCCAGGGCCAGAGCACTGGGAAGAGTAGCAGCCCTGATGAGAGAAGCCAGAAGCTGGGTAATGGGCAGTCCTGGGAGACATTGGCAAGATGGATTCTGGCAGGGAGGCCTCTGCTCCCCCTGTTCACACCACCTCAGTCCAGATCCCCGAAGAGAAGCAAACACTGAAGTGCACTTGCGCGAACTCAACAGTTTATCACAGCAGTGCCCCGGCCAGTCAGCGACCTGCTGGAATCTGCACTTCTCTCTAACTCCGTAGTACTCTTGGGTTGCGTTTCTGAGTAGTGGGCAGACTTGTTCTACAAAGGGACCGGATAACAGGCACTTCTGACTTTGCAAGTCAATGTGTCCCTGTGGCTCAATTCTGCAGTCATAACTAAGACATGGGACAAAATATAGGGCACTGCAGATCTCTGTTTATAGCCTAGGAGGCTGTATACGTGCTGAACTCCAATAATAATTTCTTCACAGAAGTATACAGTAGAGGTTATGGAAATGGTTCAGCAGCTAAGGACATTTGCTACACACACATGAGTCCCTAAGTTCAAATCCACAGTCCCCATATAAAAGTCAGAGCATGGCTGCTCACATACATGTAACTCCATGTAGCCATTAGCCTAGTTCCAGGTTCAGTGAGAAACCCTGACCAAAGGAATACAGAAGAGAGCCATAGAGTAGGACATCTGATGTCTTCCTTGGGTCTATGTACAACACATGTATACACCACACACATAAATACATACAGTACTTGTATATGCCACCCCATCCCACAACACACACACAAAGCAGACAGTGGTCTGGATGGGATGCTGGCAGTAAACGGTAGGTAGTTCCTGGAGTTCTATGATGTAGCATCCTTTGCAGGTTCAATGAAGCCAACAAGGCAGCCTGGCTTTCAAGCAACACTGAAATAGCTTTGAAACTTCTCTGACCCTAATCCCCCCAGGAAGGTAAATGTTTCATGCTGTGACATTAGGCTTCAAAGGGCACAATTAACCACAAGATGATCTGTTGACATGAAGTAACGCAAAGTGTGCTGGTGTTCTCCGTGTGCTGGTGTTCTGTGTTGCAAGGGAGGCTCAGAGAAAGGGGGTCATCCCGAGATGTAATTCAGGCTCTGTGGCAGCGGGGAGGCTCAGTTCCTCCCAACACCCACAACCCACAAAAGTGAAAACATTTCATCTGTTTCCTACAGCTTGGTGGCAAGGTTAGCCCATGGTATCCCTGCATACAAAACGAGCCCGTGATCTCCTGAGAAGGCCAGTTCAGAGGCAGAGGCTGCTACAGGCGGCAGGAGATCCCAGAGGTTAGCTTTGCTTGCCAGCTTCTTTCAGGCCCAGGGTGGCCTGTGGTCCCTTAGCCAAGCCTCACTCTCTAAGAAAGCACTGGGTAGGGCACAAACAGGAGGGATGGAGACATGTTTATTAGGAAAGCAACAGAGGAAATGGTAGCTCTCCTGGAGCCTTTGGATCTTCCTTTAAAAAGGGAAACAGTAGCAGCAGGTCCCCAGTGAAGGGGAAAGGGGAGAAAGGAGACCCAGGTCACCCTGAGTCCACTGACAGAGGAGGATATGTACTTGGCTCACATTTTTATGGTGCAGGAGGTCCTTCTGTATTTTGTGTTGCTTTCATTGGTGAATAAAGAAGGCTGCCTTGGCCTTTTGATAGGGCAGAAATCAGGTAGGCGGAGTAGACAGGATGGAATGCTGGGAGGAAGGGAAGTGTGGCAGACGCCATGCTTCTCCAGCCCAAGATGGACACTGGTTAGACTCATGTCGGTAAGCCACATCCTCATGGTGAATACAGATTATTAGAAATGGGCTGAATCAAGATGTAAGAGTTGGCCAAGAAGAGGCTAGAACTAATGGGCCAGGAAGAGTTTAAATGAATACAGTTTCTGTGTAATTATTTCGGCAGCCGGGAGCTGGGCGGAAGGATGCAGCCCGTACGCCTCATACTACATTTTTACTGCAAACCAGTCTCTTTTTGTTTGTTTGTTTGAAAAAAAAAACCATCTTGAAACATCCGTCTGTGGGCTCCAGAGCATGTTGGAGGGTGGTGGTGAGTTCACTCAACCATGCACGGATTCCTTTACCCCAATAAACCTACAATGTACCAGAAGCCCCCTGGACCCCAAGAGACAGCTATGGCCAGCTGTGGCCAAAGTAAAGCCTGTCCCTGTTGTTGGGAAACTTGTGCTCTCATGGAGAAGACCCATAGCAAACAAGAAGCCGGCAGCAGAAGGCCCAGAGGAAATCACTGTGGGTACAGGGGGTAGTTCAGAGATGGTCTTACTAAAAAGCAAGCCAGACACTCCAGGCTAGGGACAGGATACATGGAGGGGACCTGAGAACACAGGACATTGGCCTGACATTAATGAGCAGCCAGAAGGTAGCAAGATTGGACAGGAGCCTTAGAGGGGTAGGCAGGGGGCCTAGGCAGAGTTTAGAGTTTATTCTGAGGGTTTTAGAAGTCAGTTGCGCATCTGCCTCTGTTCAACCAGTCTTTCTTCCTAGAAACACGTAACATGCAAACACCCTAAATGCTTTAGTCTGAAGTACCGTTGTGGCACTAGGCATGCAGGCCCCATGCTCTCAGAAACTTTGGAAAGCAGCGAGGGGTAATAGCGAGCTCAAGTGTTCTTTTCTCTTAAGAGAGGTTCAACATCAAAGCCACTTTGTCAATAGGTGGGTGGCCGCTGGGGCCTCCTGTAGCAGAACATTGCAGACAGTTGGAAGGACTCACCTTGGGCCTCCTGTAGCAAAATACCATGGCGGAGCAGAGTCCAGACCACAAGAATGTTGCTGTCTGGTCCAGGTGGAACCGACTTGTTCTACGAGGTCCAACATGGTTCTTTTAGTCTCATAAAATGCCAGTCACACCAAGCACGGTATCCAATGAGAATGGCTTTCCCCTGGTTGATAAGGAAGGGCCCAAAGCATTCTTCTGCTCCATTAGCAGCCTAGGGACACTTAGGAAAGTAAAACTTTCTGATTGTCAATATTTACTCTGTCTGCTGCCCTCTGCAGAAGGGAGACCCTCCCCCCTGTCAAGCCAGTGTTTGCACAAAGGGTCTACAGGCTCTCTCAGGGTGATGGGAAAATCCAGCCCCCTCAGTTAACCTGTGCCCTTAATGAGGTGGTAGCCTTCTCCTGCCATTCTATCCATCAAGGGTGACAGGACTCAGGCTTTGCTGTGGGACAATGGTCCTTTATTCTGTCACTTGTATCATTTTTAATAAAATGCTGATTGGCCAGTAGCCAGGCAGGAAGTAGAGGCAGAGCAACAAGAATTCTGGGAAGACGGAAGTTTCAGTCTACAGTCAAGACCCAGCCATAAAGGAAGCAAGATAGCAAGATGCGATGCCTTGCCGAGAAAGGTGCCGAGCCACGTGGCTAACACAGACAAGAATTATGGGCTGATATAAGTTATAAGAGTTAATAAGAAGCCTGAGATACTAGGCCAATCAGTTTATAATTAATGTAGACCTCTGTGTGATCTATTTGGGACTAAATGGCTGTGGGACCTGGTGGGACAGAAACCTCTACCAACAAGACTTAAAATGATTCTCCCCAGAAACCTGGTGAAAGAAAAAGCAGAAGCTCAAAGGATGTAGCCCAGTCTCAGAGAGTGACACATCTTGTTGACCTTAGGGGTGTCGCACCGGGGACAGTGGGACAGCATCTGGATGCCAATCAGAGAAGAACTGGTAAATACCAAGACATTTGTAGGTAGCCAGTACCCTACAGTCCACAGGACAGTTTCCGCCCATTCTATTTGATCTAGTCAATTGCTAGCATACTTGGGACTATTTATTGCTCAGAAAATCCACCTGAGAGAACTGGCCCTTGGAGAACTGTGCTTGCACCTGCTCTACCGGGGCTTCATTATCTTTCCACAGCCTCTTTGCTTCAGATATCCAAGCCACCTGGAACAGAAACACTGAAAAGCCATTTGCTGGACCAGGAGAAGAAAACGGTTCACTTACTGGCCCTGCTGTTTACGCTGCCCTGAGGGCATAGGGCCCAGTCTAAGGGGCAAAAAGTGAGTCACCTCTGAATGGAGTTCGGGCCTCAGAGCCACTTCGAAACTCATTGAGTGGGCCTCTGTCTGGGCCTTCTGGAGAGGCAGACTAGCGCTCTTGAGCAGTTCCTTTGAAAGGGAGTCCACACTCCAAGGAGGCATGAGATTTATTCTCTTGCTGACTTGGTGTAGGAAGTCCTTCTGTATATATGTTGCTTTTATTGCTTAATAATGAAGCTGCTTTTGGCCAATGGCTTACAGAATATAGCCAGGCTGGAAAAGAGCGATAGACAGAGAGTAGGCAGAGTCAGTGAGAAGCCAGGTAGCCACCACCAGAGACAGATGCTCCGGAACCTTACCAGGAAGCCACAGCCACGTGGCAAAACACAGATGCATAGAAATTAGTTAAGCCAAAGATATAAGAGCTAGCAATATGTTTAAGTGATTGGCCAGGCAGTGCTTTAAACAATACAGTTTCTCAGTGATTATTTCGTGGTCTGGGCAGCCAGGAACAAACAAGCAGTCACTCTTGTGCGACACTCTCTAACAAATGACCACAAACTATGGCCTTTACTTATTTATTTTTGTCTATTTAGGTGTGTGTGTGTGTGTGTGTGTGTGTGTGTGTGTGTGTTGTGTGATTTGACATGGATCTCTCACTAAACCTGGAGTTCATTTTGGCTGGATTGACTGGACAGTGACCCTAGATCTACTTTCTCTGCTGTTCTCAGTCTCATACTGGGGTTACATGCATGGATTGTCACATCTGGCCTTTCTTATTAGGGGTGTGTGTGTGTGTGTGTGTGTGTGTGTGTGTATGTACATCATGTGTATGGGACAGTATCATATCTCTTGAAGCTAAAGCTACAAGTGTTTGTGAGCAGCCTGATATGGGTTCTGGGAACCAAACCCTGGCTCTCTGGAAGAGTAGGAAACGTTCTTAACCACTGAGTCAGCTGTCCAGACCCTGGCTACTTTTTCTTCCCTGAAGATGCCAGGGAGACAGACTCATGTCTTCATGCTTGCAGAACCAGCACTGTGCCCACCGAGCCATCTTCCCAACCCGCTTATGGCCTTTAGATGACACCAATTCATCTCAACCGTTCTGGAGGACAGAAACCTAAATGAGTTGTCCAGGATTAAAAGCAATGACTGGGCTGAGTCCTTTTGGACTCTCTAGGGGACTAACCCTTACCTTTTCTAGCTAGACACTTCCTCGACAGGATTTGGGGGTGGAGTGGGGCTGGGGCACCAGGAACTCTGTGACCGGGTCCCAAGTATCTGATGGATCGTGTCTCCCATCTCTTGGACCTCATGATGAAGGGGGTTCATCTGTTTGTCTGACCGTGTGTATTTCAGAACTGGAACACTACACTTCCTCAATAAATTTGGATCTCATAAAATGACTTAGAAGTGTATCAAATATCTATTTCAACCAACTCCTGAACAGGTAACAGCTAAAGGACAATCCTCATCCGAGTGGAGTAGACCATGACTATCACAAATGGAACCTGGGCTATAGGAGTCCTCCCAGAGGGCAGTCCCAGGCAGAGGGTTCATGAAATGATGCTGACTTCCATGTCTGGTTACAAGGCTAAAATCAAGGGTTGGAGTGAAATATACAGAGGCACTAATTATTGCTATGCAGTAGATCCCCTCCAATTCAGCCCGCATTTATCATCTCATGCAACTTTGAGGGTCCAAACCAAAGACAACTTAGCCAGATGACTGCCTTAGGTCTTCAAATCAAGCCGCCGTCACGGTTCTCATGCCTGTGCTGTCCGGAGATTTCAGTTCCTGCCATATGAGCTCCTCAAAGAGCTGCCCATAGGTCGGGCAGCTGGCCTCTTAGAAGGAGGAAAGGAAAGGGAATGAGGGCAGGAGGACGGTAACAGCTCAGACTGGCCAACTGTTTATTTTCTGACAACTCTGGAAGCTGGAGACCAGTGTATTGGTAGAAGCTCTGCCCTTGCTGCTGACTCGGCTGGGTGTCTCCTCACTGTGTCTGGCAGGGCCCATCCTGCACAAACGTCCACATAAGGACATCTGTTAGTCACAAAGGCTTCACTTTATCCCCTGTACATATCTTATCTCCATGTACTCTTTCTGAGGTGCCAGCAGTTTAGGCCGCAAAGAGAAATAACCCAAGAAGGAAGAAGTCTTTTTATCACACAGTCTTGGGGGTGTCATACTGTCATTGCAGAATTCCTGGAAGTGAGTCCCCAAGTCCTTGCCATAAGTAAAAGGCGACAGTGGAATTCTGCCCATCAAGGGGTACAATGAGAGAGTCAAGTTCTGCCCATCAAGGAGCGTGCATCACAGAATAGTGGGCACTTAGAAAACCATCTACACAGAGGGACACACAGAAGACAATGCACTTTTGAGCTGTCCATGGTTAAATGTGACTGACTGGCTCTTGGATGCTGGAAGATCTTTTCCTATAGGATAAACTGCATCTCAGGATTCTCTGTGGTTGGGGGAAAGGAGAGAATTTGCTCACCGCTTCCTATCTTCAGTCACCCAACAGGAAGGGGCATGAACTTCCCTGGGTTCAGAATGGCACGAGCTAAGCACCTAGTTGTGTCCTTTGGGGATAACAGGACCCCAGACAGGAGTGATTCATAGGTGGGTACAAGGTAGCTGCTTGGGGCTGGCGGAGGCCCCTGAAGTAGTATAGTACACAAGTGAGCTGAGGAGCTGAGGATCCACCAACACCTGGCCTCATTCACAGTTTTACTGTAGCAATGATCTGGTTGAACTTCACGTCCATGGTGTGAAATGTTGTTGACCCAGCAACTTCTCAGCGCCATCCGCCCCACCATCGCTGGTCACTCTGGGGACTGTCAGATTTACTGGCACCTGAGGACAGGGAGGAGGAAATGGAAAGGCCCTTTCTGGTTGGCCCTGTGTCAGACAACTCTCCTTCTCTCCGACAGAGAGAAGTCTTTAAGTAAGTGAGGTTCAGCTGGCTCAAAGCGAAATGAACTTTGATAAAGTCTGCTTGATCCGCAAGAAGAAAATGGCAGTTTAAGTCGCATACTGCTCTCTGGTATACTCTCCCCCACTTCCTCCTCCTCCCTCCTGTCTTCCCTTCCTCCTCTTTTTTCTTCCTCTTTTCCTTCTCTTTTTCCTCCTCCTCTATTTTCTTCTCACCTTTTGGCTCTTGATTGCATGGATCAATTAGAGATGTTCCTGCTCACGGTTTTAGAGACTTTTTCCCCCTTTGAAGAGGCATTTTTATTTTCATGGTTCATCCTCACAAAAGTAAGGCAATCCAAAGAAAACTTGGTCTCAAAAGATACAAGGCATAAATGGGAACTAAATCTCCAGAAAAACAAATACAATTCTTTAAGGTCATTAAGTAATTTTATAGGTGCTAATATACCGAACGGCTCTCCAAGCATTGCCATCTGCACTTACCTCTGTTTCCAGTCAGGCATTACAATGTCTGACTTCATAAACACGCCAGGCCCAGGCTGGGAGGCAATTAATCTGCTCTGAAAGTGATTGGGCTTAATTGTTGCCTTTAAAATAGCTACATTAGCTATGATTATCTATAATATCTCTTTATTTATTAACTGCTGGAAAGGTCCTGGAATTGTTTTGTATTTAACAATAACAATTTTGTTGCTGCCATTAATTATCTCAGCGTTTTTGCCACGGCAGTTTTCCCATCTGCCCCAGCAGGCTGCTAGAATTTTAATACACGCCACCCAGATGATTCCTCAAGCTGAGCTGCATCTAACTTGTTATCGTCTAATTGACAATGCAAGCTCAGGAATGAACGGCAAATGTGAGTGGAGTGTGCTTTGGTTGACCAGCCATGCCCCTGGTGGGTTGTGTGACCTGCAGGGCAGTGGAATCACAGGTTCCAGAGCCTATGCTGAAACAGGCACTGGGCAAGAGACCAGTCCTTCCAAAGGCCTGCTCTGAAAGCAGGCAAGCATCAGGTAGGAGCTGAATGTGTTTGCACAGAGGAATCGTGACAGTTAAAGGTTGTATTGAAATGCTTGGCTCGACCGTCTGTGCTAACTAGGAAGTGTGAGCCCAGCGAAGGTCAAGCCTGTACTCAAGGCCCAAGCGTAGGGCCTGTCTGGCACATAGCTGGTGCAGCAAAGCTTGCTTGTCCACCAGAGGTGTCCAAGGGGCTATCAGATACTCACAACAGTACCAGGTCAGTGTCTCCTCCCATCCCCAGATCATCAGGTGTGGTGGGGGCCTCTGTGCCCAGACCCTGCCCTTATCTTTGATGGGAGCCAAGGACTAACCATGGCATGTTCTTATCTGTGGTGTTTAACCCTCAGGACTCATCTTCCGGCTGTCCTGCTGGAGGTGCCAGTTTGCCAATTCACCAGTCTCCAAGAAGGCATGGCCACAAACACCACAGCAGCCAGAGCAGAAAGCTGAGCGCTCGCTGCTCAGCTGGAAGCACAGAGAATGGCCCAAGGCTTTGACACTTCTGAGTCCTCCTCTAGTGACACACTTCCCCCAGCAAAGGCCACACCTCCTAAGCCTCTCTAACAGTGTCACCAGATGGGGAACAAGTGTTCAAATACACGAACCTATGGTGAAGAGTCTCATTCAAATCACTAGAGTGGCCAATAGGAACCAGTGTGTCTGATAGCCAGCCTGAGGGCATATTGGAAAATCTGTGTGATAGGACATTGCAGTTTTAATTGCACACTCTGCAGCATTCTATGTGGTTTTACTAAGTTCAACTCTGTAGAACTCATTAGTAACACGGGAGCAATAGCGCCCACCTAACCAGCTTGTGAAAGAACGCGCGCACACAGCCCGATCAGCATGGTGCTTTTGAGACGATGGGACCAGTGTGAAGCCCAGCTCCTCTAGCTACTGCCGCTGTGTGATCCCCAGGAAAATGCTTGGGCCTTGACGTCAGCATCTGGAGGGTGGAGACAACACGAACACGCGTGTCTTCGGCTGCCGTACTGCTGAGTGAGCAAACAGAAGTAGAGTGCTCAGAACAGGAGAGCTGGGAGCAGAGGAGAGCTCCGTCGGTATTAGCTACGATCTCACACCAGGTCCCACTCCACCATCGGCCTATGCTTGGCACTCAGTGAATGTGGCTACTGTTCCCTAAGCGTGTGGTTGGTCAAGGAGAACAACAGAAAACTCAGTAAGAACAGCAGCAACCAAGAGGACACCCTGAGCAGAAACTAGACTCTGTGACCGAGGAAATATATTCCGACGAGCTTTATTAATAAACTATTAATAAACACGCACTGCGTTCCCTAGTCTGGGGGCAAGGGACAGAGAGGCAGAATTCAGTCTCAGTACAGGGGACACACAGAGTATGCATTGTGAATAACGAAGAATAGGGTGCTTTCCTTGGTCCTGTCCCCCAAGTAAACGGGCTATGTGTGTCCCATTAGCACGTCCCCTAACTGAAAGGCTACGTGTAACTGCCTCACTAGAGATGTATGCAGAGAGCAAGTGTGGGTAAGTCTTTTCTCTTCCCTTTGCACTCCAACCTGCCTCTGGTAGCTCTTCCCGTCTTGCCTTTCATTCTTTGAATAGCTTTTGTGTTCTTTATTTGATGAACAGGTCTTTTTGAAGTCAGGTTTCTTTGTATTTGTTGCCAGTCCACTTCCTTTCTTCCCGCACCCTTTCATCTCCCCACGGTTGTGAAGCCGATTGCAAGCAGTTCCTTATCCATCTTCTTCACCACTGAAGCTGTTGGCCAAGATGCTGCCCCTGCATGAGGCTTTTCATTAAACACTTGGCAGGACGGGCGTGTGCATGTAAGTTCGGCTCTAAAGAGGCACCGGCGAGAGGATTGTAAGTTAAGAGGCCAGCTGGAGCCACATGGTGAGAGCCTGTCTTAAAAGAAAACCAGACAGGAAAGGGATCGGCACGTAGGATGGGCCTGAAGCAATGAACACACTCCAGAAGGATAAAGAAGTTTCTGGTTTGACACTGCTGCCCCAAGTCAAACATGGAACATCTTCTATACCCAGATGACAATATAGGATAGCACGTGAGAGCTTGTTCAGACATCCATGGTGACAGAGCATGAAGCTACACGATAAAACCTATATCGATAAGGGCTCTGTCTGCATTTCAAAACCAAGAATCTAAAAAACATTCTCAAATATAGATGAACATCTATCAATGGATTTATATTTATTATAAATATATAAATATTTTGAAAATATATTAATATATGATAAAAAAGATTTATGTTCATGATACATATTGCTAGTATAGGTATATTCAAATGAAATGGGCTCAAATAGATTTAATATACTTAGAAATATGATATAAGGACATATATCTTGTTATTTAATTGCAAGCCAGTTCAAAAAGCTCATTGAATGTATTTCTAGCAATGGTTTGGAGTCGTCCTAGGAGGTCCTGTTTTCGTGGCTAGATAGACTGATTCTCAACAAATACAGAGAGAATGTAGACACTAACCAAACACTTCGGAAGTATCTGAGAATATGTGAACACGCCTCCTCTCTGAGTTGCTTGAAGGTCGCCCATAGCGTCATCCACGTCCCCCAAAGCCCTAAAGAACAAATTTCCCATTCAAAACTGAATTCCTTTTAACCAAGGCTCTGCCTAGCACAATTACAGAGACTGAGTTTGTGGAGTGAAAACACAGAGACAAAGTCCCCGGATCTGGTCTAGGCACTTGGTCTGCATTGCTGCTCTGGATCTCCCCATTTTCTTATGACAGAGTGTAACCAGGACTCCCCAGATTAGTTGAGAAAAGATAATTGGATAAGCAAGGAACATGTGGCTGAGAGGGCATTGGGGTCCCATGATTCTGTCTTGAATTAGAACTCTTGACAGACGTCTGTACCAAACATGGTCAACGGTTCTGCTGAGTTCCCTGCTACCCACTCGGGACTTGCATTCTGTTGAGTGATTACTGTGGCTAAACTACTCTAAGCATCCAGGGCACAGCCATGATTGAGACGGAGAAGCCCTCTAGGCATCTATCTCTCTGAGGCAGGAATTGGTAGGAGACAGACAAATGTCAAAATAGCGAATACCTAGTGTCTCATTCCATAGTGCTAGAAAGAAAAAATAAAGCAAGAAAGATGGACAAGGAACATGGGTTGAAGGGAGAGGTGGCCACCTTGAACCTGCTGAGAAGTAGGCTCTGCTGAACAAGGACCTAGAAAGGGTGAGGAAATGAAAACAATGTGTATCCCTCATTAGGAAATTATGCTTCAGGCCAAGAGCCCATTTCAGATGTGGGCCTAAGCCGTTGCACTTCCAGAGAGGTCCCTATGGATGACACAAAAGACTCAGGGATATGATTCTCTCAGCGGGGTCTGTGGATCGACAGCACCAGCATCACCTGGGGACCAGCTGAAAATGCACAGTCTTAAGTCCCATTCCATCTCAAGGCATGGAAACTCAGGAGGTGGTGCCGAGCCCTGTGTGTGTGTGTGTGTGTGTGTGTGTGTGTGAAGAGAGAGAGCCTTTTATTTTGAAACATTCCAAATTGTCAGAAGTCTTGTAAAGACAGTACAGAGATTTCTCTCAACTTCCCTGGAGTTAACCAACGACTTAATTAAGATCTATTTTTCTATACTCAATAGCCTTGACACAATACCACTAGCTGAATTACAAACTATTCCGATTTCTCCAGAGTTCATCATCCACACGTGAGCAACCGGCTCAGGTGATTTAATGCCCGCTAAAGTTGAGGGACCGCTAACTTGAAGGGCAGCATCGGGAGGTGGCATGAGGGAGGTGGGGGTGTCTAGATCTTGTGGAATTTAATAGGAAAAGGCGAACCCTCTGAGTGAGGCAGGTTGGGGCTCAAAAGATCCTTTCCAATGTGTGCTAAGCAGCCTACTCTCCTACTATTGTTCTTCACCATCTCTGTTCCCAAGCCTTACACTCTGGTCCCCTTCCTCCCATGCTTTATGTTCACTCCCAATCTTTGCTTCTTCCTCCGCCTCTGCTATCTGTACTATTCTCTGGCCCCTGTGCCCACCCAGCAATGGCTGTAACCTCCTTGTTTGAGCCCTGTTATCTCCCCAGTGCTTGGCCCTTGGTGAGGACTCAGATAATATCTGTTGAAGGAAAAGGAGCTCTAGACACAAAACAAAACCGGGAAGCGGTGAATTAACTTTGACCATTTATCGTGAAAGGCTCACAGTCAAAGTTAGGGATGGAGAGGAAGGAGATGGAACTGGGCGGAAGCTGAGCTGGGAGGTTCTGCAGTGGTCCAGCAGGAAGGAAGAGAGTATGGCTATTCCCAGGGCAGCTGGGGCTTTATGTCTCACACATGCTGAATGAACAGATGCCGTCACTCTGGCCATCTGAAAAATCTTCTGTTTAAGACAAGCTCTGGAGAGGACCTTTTAAAGATGAATCAATTTCTTATTTTAAGAAGGAAAAATAAACTCCTAATATTTGGTTATTTTAAAAGAATTCTCTGTGCACGTGCAAAATGACTGGCTTTTATTCTCTATTAAGACATGCATAGTCTATCATTACGGCCTTCATGCTTAACTTAGCATCAAAGGGAACAAGGCCGAGGGGCCAGACCTCAAGTTCGGGAATGTTAAACACTGTTCACAATATGCCCCAGACTTAAGATGTTTCGTTTAATACTGAACAGTGTGGTTTGCACAGGACAAGCCCGGCTCCTTATTCTAGAAACACAGCAAGGAACTGGGGGCTGTCAAGTTAGCATCTCAAAGGTAACAGAACACTTAAAGGGCCAAGAAATGTAACTGGGTCTGAAAGTCACCACTTGCTTTCTAAATCTAGCCTTAGACAAAGTTATTTAACTGCTCCAGGCTTGGATGTCTGCATCTTAGTCACACATTAATCCTGCCTGGTATTGTATGTGTTCCCCAGAGAGGAGAACATCACCATCCTCAGTTTAGCCAGGGCGGGTGCTCTCATCTTGTCAATGGCCTCTATCTCAAAGGGAATGATGGGAAGTCATGCTCTGAGAAATTGCTTCGTTCTTGGAAAGTGTTTTTAAAAGTCCCTTTTAGTCATGAAGAATGAGAAAGCCCCCATGAGTCTGAAGAAAGGCTTAACAGGACAGTTTCTTGGCTTAGAAAAGGCCTCTCCTTCCAGTCTCTTCTCAGTCTGTATAAGGGCAAAGAGGACCATAGAAAGGAGAAGACCAGGGAGACTGAAGCCACCTCCTGGGGATGCATCATGGCCAGAACCTCTCAGGTGGATGGTTGTGGACTCCGCTGAGGGAAGCTGGCAAGAGAAAACCTTCCAAGGAGCACAGGAAACTGTGCACATATGGGTAATTGTCATAGAATCCATTGTTGCTGCCATTTGAACCTCTGTAGAGTTTACCAGATCTCATCACACACACACATACACACACACACACGCATACCTTGGTCTGATGGTTCTGATGTGAATTGAAGTGAATGACCTTATTGCTGATGCTCTCCCAAGCATCCTAAAGACAATCACTCTGGCTGTAATTTCAGGATAGGGTGGGATGCCATCCCGGGAGACAAGAACGTGAGGAAACCCTCGTCTACCAAGTGAAATACTCCATGTTTTGGAAAGTACATTATGTGGGGCTGAT